>JBAMBR010003110.1:0-137703 GCA_037044475.1 Zaprionus obscuricornis | reverse complement strand
AGTAAGTACGAAATAGTTCCAGATTTAATACTCAACCGCCAAGTGACGTACCTGGCATGCTAAATAATCCAAGACCAGCACCATCATCGACAGCCTTGTATATTATGCCTTTGTTTACACAATGTGGTGAGGTTAGAATATCCTGTATCACTTGCGGATCAGTAACAATCATAAATGGAATTGGCCCCAGCCAGGAATATATAGTAGGACCATGTTTATCCAAATAATATCCAAATTCTCTGAGCACATCTATGCACATAATATACGCAAATATATAAAAATTCCATTTGAATTTATTCACACTTTAAATGATTCACTTATATCACATACTTTCTCTATGCAACAACTTGTGGGCCATGCCAAGTATTGGGTATCCAATAGGCCCTGGAATTTTAAGCGTTAACAAATAAAATCTACGGCGTGTCCATAAAATATATAACCATAACACTATCAATAGAGTACACCACAATTGCCACGTCCACATTTTTAACACTGTAATCCTTTAGATATTAACAAAAAATATCCGTCTTAACTCCTTAAAGCTTATCTTCTGGAAGACAAAGCAAAGGATCGATTGACCGTACGTTTGAAAGTGTGACAAAATAATAATTACAAATTTTTAACTGCATCGACTTTTTATATGCCGGATACGATAATAATTTTTGGTCTGAAATGTATGTGCATACACACCAGTATAAATGAACGTGTCACGCGCGTCAATTGATCATCGTAGCGTCCCAAGTAAACGAGACGTCTTAATGAATATATATGTATGTATATTCATATACAAATATATATGCATACATATATGTTTATGTGATTTATCGATGTTGCCCAGCATATAAATTACAATAATTAAAAATCTAATACCTAACAGTAACCCAAACAAAATCGATAAGCAGACAGAATAAACAAATAAGAAAGCTACAGTTTTGTTCGATTATAAAATACCTATTACCTAAGAAAATTGAAAATTGCATAACTTTCGTGTTTATCATCATGGATCATGATCAAAATCAGGACCAAAAAACATTATTTATGTGCAGGACCCACAAATGGTGTCATTTTGCCGATGCATACATATATTGAATGTACAAATATGAATATGAATATCCCTCGATAAAATGGAGAGAGACTTTTGTACTTGATGTACATAATTGTAATACTTATTTTTCATAAATGTATACTATATATAGTTTAAGAATAAAAAAAAAAAACAATAATATGCACTATATATACTCATATGTATATATATATATATTTATATATATATTTTTGTCTATTGTAAAATACAGCAAATACTAAATAATAAAATAAGGAAATACATTGAAAACGTTGAATTATTATGTTGACAATTATATAAATTAAATTACAAGAGAAATATTATAAAACGTAATTTGTAGAAATGTAAATTGTGACTCGCTCAATGAACCTTCACTTACATTTTTACGTGTCTGGAATAAAATATTTTTATACCAGATACAATTAAATTTCAAATGGTATAATGATATATTCATGACGTATTAGTTGCAGGCAGATTAGGTTTATTTTATGTGACTGTCGATTTCTAATTTCCGATTCACCGATTTCAAAAATTGAACATGGGGTCCTGCACATAAATAATGTTTTTTGGTCCTGATTTTGATCATGATCCATGATGATAAACACGAAAGTTATGCAATTTTCAATTTTCTTAGGTAATAGGTATTTTATAATCGAACAAAACTGTAGCTTTCTTATTTGTTTATTCTGTCTGCTTATCGATTTTGTTTGGGTTACTGTTAGGTATTAGATTTTTAATTATTGTAATTTATATGCTGGGCAACATCGATAAATCACATAAACATATATGTATGCATATATATTTGTATATGAATATACATACATATATATTCATTAAGACGTCTCGTTTACTTGGGACGCTACGATGATCAATTGACGCGCGTGACACGTTCATTTATACTGGTGTGTATGCACATACATTTCAGACCAAAAATTATTATCGTATCCGGCATATAAAAAGTCGATGCAGTTAAAAATTTGTAATTATTATTTTGTCACACTTTCAAACGTACGGTCAATCGATCCTTTGCTTTGTCTTCCAGAAGATAAGCTTTAAGGAGTTAAGACGGATATTTTTTGTTAATATCTAAAGGATTACAGTGTTAAAAATGTGGACGTGGCAATTGTGGTGTACTCTATTGATAGTGTTATGGTTATATATTTTATGGACACGCCGTAGATTTTATTTGTTAACGCTTAAAATTCCAGGGCCTATTGGATACCCAATACTTGGCATGGCCCACAAGTTGTTGCATAGAGAAAGTATGTGATATAAGTGAATCATTTAAAGTGTGAATAAATTCAAATGGAATTTTTATATATTTGCGTATATTATGTGCATAGATGTGCTCAGAGAATTTGGATATTATTTGGATAAACATGGTCCTACTATATATTCCTGGCTGGGGCCAATTCCATTTATGATTGTTACTGATCCGCAAGTGATACAGGATATTCTAACCTCACCACATTGTGTAAACAAAGGCATAATATACAAGGCTGTCGATGATGGTGCTGGTCTTGGATTATTTAGCATGCCAGGTACGTCACTTGGCGGTTGAGTATTAAATCTGGAACTATTTCGTACTTACTGTGTTCAGATCCACGCTGGAGCATACATCGTAAGATGCTAAATCCTGCTTTTGGACATAAAGTCTTATTAAGTTTTCTTCCCATCTTCAATACTGAAACATTATCGCTTCTAAAAGTGTTTGATACACTGGTTGATGATGGTGAAAAGGATTTGATACCGGTACTGCAAAGTTTCACATTAAACATTGCAACGCGTGAGTTAATATTAATATTACTATTTGAGGAGAAACTCTTAATTATTGATTACAATATTTTATTCATGTGTAGAAACAACTATGGGAAGTCCAGAAAATGTCGATGAGAATATTAAAAAGAAAAAACTGTTGCGAGATTATCAATGGTAGGTTTTATTGGTTCAGACATAAGTGAGATTTGCTATCCGTTAATAGTATTTTGGAAACCATGACAGATATGTGCTTTTCGCCATGGCTATTTAGTAAAACTATGCGACAACTCTATGGCAAAGAGGATGCCTATGCAAGTGCCAAGGCTGAAATACGTGGATTCATCAGGAAGGTTTGTTCAAAGCCATAATGGATCAAATCCTTCATTTTTATATACATATGTATTTATTTTCATTACATCGCCAGTTTATTGAAAGAAAGTTGACGAACGATGCTGAAGGAGCTACTTTAAAGTCTCAGCCTCAGGATAAAAACGTATTTTTAAATTTAGCAACAGATCTTCTTAAACGTGGTATTTTCACCATGAAAAATGTAGAGGATGAATCGAATGTTATCGTATTTGGTGCATTTGAGACTACTGCGAATACAGTTGCCTACACACTGATTTTGCTATCTATGTTTCCTGAATATCAGGAGAAGGCATTTGAAGAAATTCTCTCATTATTTCCAAATAGAGGAGATTTCGAAGTAAGCTACGCAGAGATACAGCAAATGGTTTATCTAGACCTTATCCTAAATGAATCGATGCGAGTATTAACGCCAGTTCCTGTTGTCTCTCGCCAAACATCACATGATTTACATCTATCCAACGGAATTGTTATTCCAAAAGGAATACAAATCGCAATAGATATTTTCCATCTGCATCGTAGCAAAAAAATTTGGGGAGCGGATGCTGAAACTTTCAATCCGGATCATTTTCTTCCACATAACATTCAGGATAAACATCCTTATGCTTATATACCTTTTACAAAAGGGATTCGGAATTGTATTGGTAAACAAGAAAGTTATTGGCTTAAAAGGAGCAAAACAATAATTATTTCTCTTTTATTTTAGGATGGAGCTTTTTGGGCCAAAGTGACACTTGCGAAGTTATTAAGGAACTATACCTACCAGCTTTAAATTTGAAAATTTATTCTTTGTTGAGGATATCACCATGAAGCTTAAAATCGTACCATTAATAGGGTTCAAGCGTAGAGTACAATAGATTTTGTTTAAAAAATGTATTTAAACAAAATCTATTGTACTCTCGTTGAACCTCTATTAATGGTACGATTTTAAGCTTCATGGTGATATCCTCAACAAAGAATAAATTTTCAAATTTAAAGCTGGTGAGATTTATAGTTCCTTAATAACTTCGCCGGTCACTTTGGCCGAAAGTAAAGCATATCTCCATCCTAAAATAAAAGAGAAATAATTATTGTTTTGCTCCTTTTAAGCCAATAACTTTCTTGTTTACCAATACAATTCCGAATCCCTTTTGTAAAAGGTATATAAGCATAAGGATGTTTATCCTGAATGTTATGTGGAAGAAAATGATCCGGATTGAAAGTTTCAGCATCCGCTCCCCAAATTTTTTTGCTACGATGCAGATGGAAAATATCTATTGCGATTTGTATTCCTTTTGGAATAACAATTCCGTTGGATAGATGTAAATCATGTGATGTTTGGCGAGAGACAACAGGAACTGGCGTTAATACTCGCATCGATTCATTTAGGATAAGGTCTAGATAAACCATTTGCTGTATCTCTGCGTAGCTTACTTCGAAATCTCCTCTATTTGGAAATAATGAGAGAATTTCTTCAAATGCCTTCTCCTGATATTCAGGAAACATTGATAGCAAGATCAGTGTGTAGGCAACTAGTATTCGCTGTTGTCTCAAATGCTCCAAACACGATAGCATGCGATTCATCCTGTAACATTTTCCCATGGTGAAAATTCCACGATTGAAGCAGATCTGTTGCTATGTTTAAAAATACGTTTTTATCTTTTGGTTCAGTTATTGGTGCACCACCCTCAGACTCTTTTGTTAATTTCTCATAAATAACCTGAGCATGTAAGAAAATTTAATTAAATATTCAAAATTTGTGCAGCATTGTCGTTTGGAAAATACCTTTTTCATAAATTTTCGTATTTCGGATTGTGCGTTGGCGCTACGCTTCTCTTTACCTGTGAGTTGTCGCAAAAATTTACTAAATAGCCACGGAGAAAAGCACATATCTGCCATAATTTTCAAAATACTATTAACGGATAGCAAATCTTACTAATATTTGGGCCAATAATACATACCATTGGTAACTTTCGCAACAGTTTAATATTCTTCCCACTGTCTTTTACTTCACTTCCCATTGTGGTTTCTATATTTTAATTAAAGATTGTGATAAAAGTTAAAAGATTGTTATCGCCTTAACTCACTCGTTGCTGTATTTAAGCTGAAACATTGCAATAAAGGTATCAAATCCTTTTCGCCATCACCAACCATTGCGTCAAACACCTTTAGAAGCGATGATGTTTCAGTATTGAAGATGGGAAGATAACTTAACAAGACTTTGTGGCCAAACGCAGGATTTAATAACTTCCGATGTATGCTCCAACGTGGATCTAAACGCACGATTGTATGTAGTTGTTTATAACTGTGCCGTGGGACTGTGTGACGTACCTGGCATGCTGAATAATGCAACTCCATTCCAAACGTCGATTACTTTGTATATGATCCCCTTATTAACACAATGAGGCGAGGTCAAAATATCCTGAATGGCTTGTGGATCACTAACAATTACAAATGGTATAGGACCCAGCCAGGAATACAAAATTGGACCATGTTTATTTAAATAATATTCCAATACGTTTAGCACATCTGAATACAATAATGAAATAATAAAAAATTTCATTTTTGTTTAATCCAAAATTAAATATGTCCATAGATACCATACTTTCTCTATTTAGCAACTTGTGTATCAACCCAATTATTGGATATCCGATAGGTCCTGGAATTTTCAACGTTAACAAATAGACATCTAAGTTGTCCATAAATATATGAGAAAGTATGGTATCTATTGGACATATTTAATTTTGGATTAAACAAAAATGAAATTTTTTATTATTTCATTATTGTATTCAGATGTGCTAAACGTATTGGAATATTATTTAAATAAACATGGTCCAATTTTGTATTCCTGGCTGGGTCCTATACCATTTGTAATTGTTAGTGATCCACAAGCCATTCAGGATATTTTGACCTCGCCTCATTGTGTTAATAAGGGGATCATATACAAAGTAATCGACGTTTGGAATGGAGTTGCATTATTCAGCATGCCAGGTACGTCACACAGTCCCACGGCACAGTTATAAACAACTACATACAATCGTGCGTTTAGATCCACGTTGGAGCATACATCGGAAGTTATTAAATCCTGCGTTTGGCCACAAAGTCTTGTTAAGTTATCTTCCCATCTTCAATACTGAAACATCATCGCTTCTAAAGGTGTTTGACGCAATGGTTGGTGATGGCGAAAAGGATTTGATACCTTTATTGCAATGTTTCAGCTTAAATACAGCAACGAGTGAGTTAAGGCGATAACAATCTTTTAACTTTTATCACAATCTTTAATTAAAATATAGAAACCACAATGGGAAGTGAAGTAAAAGACAGTGGGAAGAATATTAAACTGTTGGAAAGTTACCAATGGTATGTATTATTGGCCCAAATATTAGTAAGATTTGCTATCCGTTAATAGTATTTTGAAAATTATGGCAGATATGTGCTTTTCTCCGTGGCTATTTAGTAAATTTTTGCGACAACTCGCAGGTAAAGAGAAGCGTAGCGCCAACGCACAATCCGAAATACGAAAATTTATGAAAAAGGTATTTTCCAAACGACAATGCTGCACAAATTTTGAATATTTAATTAAATTTTCTTACATGCTCAGGTTATTGATGAGAAATTAACAAAAGAGTCTGAGGGTGGTGCACCAATAACTGAACCAAAAGATAAAAACGTATTTTTAAACATAGCAACAAATCTGTTCAATCGTGGAATTTTCTCATGGGAAAATGTTACAAATGAATCGCATGCTATAGTGTTTGGAGCATTTGAAACAACAGCTAATACTATTTCCTACACACTGATCTTACTATCAATGTTTCCTGAATATCAGGAGAAGGCATATGAAGAAATTCTATCATTATTTCCCAATAGTGGAGACTTTGAAGTTAGCTACGCAGAGATACAGCAAATGGTTTATTTAGACCTTATCCTAAATGAATCGATGCGAGTATTAACGCCAGTTCCGCTTGTTGCTCGTCAAACATCACATGATTTACATCTATCCAACGGAATTGTTATCCCAGAAGGAGTACAAATCGCAATAGATATTTTCCATCTGCATCGCAGCAAAAAAATTTGGGGAGCGGATGCTGAAACTTTCAATCCGGATCATTTTCTTCCACATAACATTCAGGATAAACATCCTTATGCTTATATTCCTTTTACAAAAGGGATTCGAAATTGTATTGGTAAACAAGAAAATTATTGGTTTAAAGGGAGCAATACAAAATACAATCCTTTCTTTTAGGTTGGAGATATGCTTTACTCTCGACCAAAGTGGTACTTGCGAAGTTATTAAGAAACTATAAATTTTCTACCAGTTTTAAATTTGAAGATTTATTCTTTGTTGAGGATATCACAATGAAGCTAAAGACCGTACCGTTAATAGAAATTCAACGCAGAGAATGATGGATTTATATAAATTATTTTTGTGAAAAATTAATTAATATATATGAATAATAAAATAAATAAAAATAAATTAATATATATGAATAATAAAAATAATAAATAGTTTATTGCTTATTATTGTTATTTTTTTATGTGTCCATTTTTGTTTAACTTTTCAAATTTTATTATTTTGTGCAAATTAAATAAATAAATGTTAATAACAGAGCAGCAAAATGTTAAGTGGCAACTCGAAACGAAGAGAACTAGTGAGCGACAAATATGTTCGTTCATTTGAATGAGACGTTCAATTGAATGAGACGTTCAATTGAATTAATTCCGAACAATTTGTATATATTTTAGTTGTGCCGGTATGTCGCTAACAGATGTCTTGGAATTAAATAAAACAGATTTGTTTGCAAAAATACGCAATAGCTTACCTATTGTGCCGCAAACTCAGAATCTACTTGATTGCAAGGATGACCTTCTGTACGTATGGGATTCTAATGAATCGTGTCTGCTGGTAAAAAATTGGCGGGTAGCATTGCTTGAGCAAGAAACGCAACGAGCCAAAATCGACTTTCAGACGCTTATTCCCGCAAACACAATTGGTCTGCACATAGATCGTATTGTTGCATCAAATGAGGGTTCTCTTATTGCATTAAGTGGACCTCGAGGTGTTTTCATTTTGGAAACACCACGCCGCAGTGGACCCGATGGCTATTTTATGGATGGCAAGCTAAAAATCACGTGTCGCACAAATAGCCTCGATGCGATTTTATTTCAAAACAATCCACATCTTGAGGTGCGTCAGATACGTTGGCATCCAGATTCAGTAACTGATTCAACGCTGCTTATGCTGCTTTCAAATAATACAATTCGTGTGTACAATCACACAAAGCTACGCCATGTGTGGAAAGTTGGCCCATCTACATACAAATCTAATGCGAATTCATCTCTCACGGACTTTGGAGAGATTTCTGTTGATTTTGATATTGCACCACCCGTCAAGGCACGCAGCAACATTAATGATGAAACAAATGAAAATGTCTCCACCGTTGTCAACAAGAACATAAGTCAAAGTAATAAAACTTTAATAGCCGCAAAAGCAAAAAAGGAAAGGGTTGAGTGGCCCATAGTTATATTGCGAGAGAATGGAAACATTTATATAATGCTGGCCGGTATTGATTCAGATATAATTCGATTGCAGGGACCAATTACCATGACACCGCAATCAAGTGCCAACTATGGTCTGGAATCTTGTGCATTATTGATCATACCATCTTTGCCGCCAACAGTAATAATTGCCGAGTCAACTGGTAAACTACATCATGCTCTGCTGCTTGAGGCTGAAAATACTGATCGCTGCTTTAATGATGTCGATGATTGTTTGATCATTGAGCCATCTGAATGGACACTTCATGTAACAGAAACAGTTGAGCTTGAGTTGGGCCTATCGACAAATTCGTCCAGTGGCTCAGAAAACTCATACAGTTGCCCGATACATCTAAAACGAGATCTCATCAATGAGATGCGTTACTTTGCCTACCACAATGCTGGTCTACACATTATTACTGTTAACTTTATAACTGAATTGCAGCGCTTTTTAGACAGCGAAGCCGAAGACAGCCAATTGGTATTATCGACACCATCCAGTGCCGAGTATATATTATGCACAAAATTCGATTCTAGTGATCGTGTCAATGCTGTTTTGGGCATTGCTCTGCTTCAAATGCCTGCCGGTCTCGTCCTACTGTTGAGTAGTGGTCAAGTAATAAGCTTAAAATTAATTATTGATGCCCAATTATTGGTTTCTGCCAAAAATCCACTGGAACGTAGAGCTATCGATGCTGTCGTTGACCAACACGATGCATCGACCTCCTTTGTGGAAGTAATTAAAGCATTGTTGCAGCGCAGCGTCACTCAACCAATACTTGCTGACAAATTGGCCACGCCCACAGCAAGTGAACGTTATGAGTTGCTTAATCAGGCAATTGAAGTGCTGCGTTCTCAATATCTAAAACGACATGAAGTGGTACGTGCCGAGTTCGCTAAGCGTATTAACTTTATTAAGTTACAAAAGACACAGCAGCTGGAAGAGATTGTGAATCTTGAGAATGAACGTGAAATCATAAGTGAACAAGCTCACAAGTTGGCCGAACGTTTCGAAGAAATAAATGATAATCAGGAGATTCTAATGCGTCGCTGTCAAAAGCTAATGCAGGATGCAAATGCAGCATTACCAAACAGCGTTGTGGCTGAGCGTGAATTTACACTGGAAGTGGCACGCATCAATAAAGCTACCAAAAATTTGGCAGCTTCCTTGGATACTGCAAAAAAGTCAATGAATAAACAACGTTATCATATTGCCAAATCACAGGATATCTCTAAAAGTCAATCATACGAGTTGCCCGAAAAACAGAAGCGCACCATAACTGAAATTTTAACGCAGCTGTCCAGTGAAATAGATCGCCAGATTTCTGATATAAAACGTATCAATAAGATCGTAGGCATTTGAAAAGCCAAAATGAAATAAGTTTACTGAATATAATTTGAATTGATTTATTAATTTTATAAAATAATCATAAAAGAAAATAAATAAAAAAAAAATAAAAGATAATTTTGTCGGGTCTCTCGAATGAGACAATATTTTTATAATAAAAACTTTTTAATTTATAAGTATTGATTATTTTATAGTACAGCCATCAGTTTGACCTTTAAAAAACAATCATCAAAATATTTGTTAAGTGAAATTTTAAAAATTGTTGCTGATCAAGTGATGCTGCATTTATAGATTAGAAACGGGCTACAAATAAAATCAACTGTAAACAACAGATTTGTGTTGGAGCCGGCGACAAATTAATGATTTCATAAACAAAAAACAAGTTCTGTGAGAATTAGGTTATGTTTGTGGACATATTGAAGTATTTCCGACAACTTCCGACTTTCATTTATGTGAATATAATTTTACTGGCAAACTTATAATTAAAAGAGTATTAAATATTCTTCATTTTCTCTAGATTTTCTTTTGAGGTTCCTGTCTCACATTCCATATAACAACTATAGATACGCATACATTAACATACATATAATATATACATATGTATATATGGTATTATATATATCTGTATTGAACCCCGATCGAATTCTTGAAAAACAAAACAAACTCAACAAATCGTATACAAAAGTATTCGCATTTTTAATGAGTTCTTTTTTTTTTGCGTATAGTACGCGCTTTGGAAATTCTTTTGCATATGGTTATCAGTTGTAATTGACTTGTTTTTGTGTCGATGTCGCCTCTAATGAGATATGGTGTCAATAATATTGAACAGTTTAGCTACGTTCTGCATGCGGATTACCAATTATATTAAAACAAATTCTCCGTTTGTGATTGAGACGTTGATGGTGTTACTCTGTTTTGGCGATATAATAAGCAAATTTACAATAATGATATAAATAACATTATGCTAATCATCAACATGTAAATAATAATAATAATAATAATAGTAATAATAACAAACAAAATTGATACATTTTCTTTATATAGAACTTAGTTTATTGTATTTGTGCGTTAATATACGAAAAAATGTGCATTGAAAAATTTACAGATGGGAAAATATTATGAAACTTAAAGTCTAGGTTTCTCAATGAGATGGATATAGAAGGCTGGATTCTGTACCACAGACATATCCTTGAAGTCACCATATAGCTTATGCTTGGCTTGACTGCCAAAGATTTCACTTAGAATCTCTGTGAAACGTTTCAGCTCGTGGGGATAGTAAGAAAGACGAAATTCACTGGCCAATTTGTTACCCTCGATCTGATAGTCCATAGAGACTAAAGCTGGTTTCCCGCAATAGAATAGAACGGATGTTTTGATGTCAGCCGTGTGACTTGTCTATAAAAATAATAATAATAATAAAAAATATATAAATATGCAAGTCATTTAAAATGAAAGATTACAATATTATGTGCTCGTGCCATAAGCTGATTATATGATGACGATGAGTCTGAAATATTTTTCATTTGTTTGTTGGGATGAAAAAATTGATTTGGTTTTGTCTATTTAAAGGGAATGCTATCAGTGAAATGATGACTGGGAATTTATTCTAATTGTTTTGTCGATTCTATTTGTTGATTAATAAATTTATTTATGAACTTACATTATAATATATGCTCTTGGCCGGTGTGGCGCCAGTCTCTAGGATATTATCGTAATTGCGATGATCAATCAGTAGTATACCGCCTGGCTTAAGGCATTTCTCAAAATTCTTTATCGCCTGCTTGTGCTCCTTCTGATCCCCAGAGGCATCCATTAAATGAGCAAATGAGTTGCCCAGACAAATGACGGCATCAAAACCAGTCTGAATCTGATCCTCAATATCATTATATAGCGTTAACCAATTGGCTTCTTCGATTGCTGTATGGATATGTTTGTGTTTCAGTTAGATAATCGTCTGCCTGGATTTAACGGGAAATTACTTACTCCAGTTGTCAAAGGATGCTTCCTTGCGACGATTCCAACGTTCCTTTAAGGCATATTTTAACATTTTGTCTGATGCATCAACAGAAACCACTTCAAATCCTTCTTCCAACAGCATAATCGAGTCCACTCTAAGAATATATATAAATTATATATTCAGACTGTCGAATTAATGTTCATCCTTTAGTCTTACCCTGTGCCACATGCTACGTCCAGGATACGCTTGCAGCCCTTTTGACGCAACAAATCAACCAAAAAGTTTTTGTAGTTATCTGTGCGCGAATTTTTGTCACCAATGAAAATCTCCCAGACTTTGGCAGCTTTACCATCGGCATACTGATCCCTAACTCCTTCGGCTGAGATACCTTCCGATCGGGTAACGAAAACACTATCTGCGGATGTAGTCATTGTGTAACGATTAATGTCAATGTGCAACAGATCTGACTGGAATAACTTTCTGTTGTGCATTCACTTCTCTTAAAGTCTCCGGCCACGATTCAAATTCAAATTCTAACAGCTGCTTCGTCATGAGATACTCACATTCACACTAACATTTTGATTTGGAAGCAATTCTTATCAATTTTGACCTGCGCAGAGATGTGGCTTTGGCAACGCCATCTGCTCGAAACGCGCACGATTCGCTTTTTCAATGACTTGACACTGACCCCTTGATTAGATTATGCTTTCCTCCCGAAAAAAAAAATAGAATGATTTGACAAAAGCGCGCGTCACATTTGATTTGTTACACTTGGAAAAAATATTCCTAGAATAATTCTTATAATTAGCAATTAAATGTGTAAAATAAAATTCAGAATTAATTATATATTAGATAATTTCTTTGTAGATCAAACTATAATTACTGAAAGAAGATGAAATAATGAAGCTCCCAATCAAATATTAAAGAACACAAATTTTAATTTGTAGTATAGTCGCATATAAGATCGGATTTATTTCAAATGAACTTAATAAATATTGCACTGTGTTGAAAACTAGGAGAATATATTTTAGGATCGTAGAGTGTTAATATATAGTAATGGTATTTTATATTGCACCACGTTTCGCTTAGTTGAAATTAAATGAAAACTTATAAATAATGTCACGAATTCGTTTAAATATAATCAAATATTAATATATATATATATATATATATATATATATATATATATATATATATAAATGTGTATATAAATATATATAAATGTGTATTTAAATAATTAAACATTGATTACGTTTCGCAAGATAATTGAAGACAGTTTAGGAAAGATCATAGCAATTCCTAAGTCACAATTGTCTTGAGAAACATAAGCTGTGACTCTAAATAAATTCCTAAAGATTGTTAGTTGTATAGAATAAGTTTAAATATATCAATATATATATTTATTTTTATATATCTATTATATATAGACTTCAAATGTATCTATAATTTATCTTAAATATTACCTAATAATATTTAAGTATTCTATTCAAATTCTATGGCAAATACCCCAGTGAATCCTCTAGTGATGCACTGACCGCACGCATCGATTGATAACTGGACATGCGACTTTTGCTTGCACTGCTGCGAATTGAAGCTGCCTTCTCCAGAGCTTTAATGTTGATCAATAGATCATCAGCACTGCAGGATTTCTGTGATGCGGCACTTGAATTCATGTGTAGCGGTAGGGAGAGGGGTATAACCATGGCATTGGCACTGCCCATGCGATCAGTGCTAAAGGATTCACGTGGTCGGTACATAGATCTACGTGACGATGCATTAGAATGGCAACTGCCATTATTTGATCGCATTCCAGCTGACTTCTGGCCCTGAAGCACTGGCGGGCAAAGACTTTTTATATCTGTTGTTTGACTTAGCTTCATGTCCGCAAACACAGCTGCCGCCTCGACACTTTTCTTAACACTCAATGCCTCATGCGGCTGTACGGATTTACTACTGCCACTAATAGTAAACAGTTCGTAGTCTAGTCCCAATTTTTCGGATGGTTTTGGCTTTCTGGTGGATGCCCTTGATCTGTGCTGTTTGTTAAGCGAATCTTCGCTAACATTAGCTGCATTCGTACGCTGACGACGATGGCTGCGCTTGCAATAGCATTTGCTGGCACTCACACAGCTATCCGTATCGCACCAGGTGGTCGTATCTGAATGTGTATTGGCCGAATCGTGCTCCAGTGTGCTGGCCGGCTCCTCCTCAACCATGGAGCAGTAACATTTTTCATCCGACTTGCATGACACTAGTGAATGTCGATTGCCAACTGGCTTACGTGCATTGACCATGGCCATGTTACGTTCGTTCTTTTGTCGCAGTTTATGATTCAAATGTTCCGTGCGTAGACTACAATAGCAGCGATCAGCTGATGCGCATGTGCATGACTCTGAATCATAGCTGCACTCAGAACATGATACATAACTGTGAAATTATAATAAATGATACAAATGTAAAAATTAATTTAAATTTAAAACGTATTTTAAATTTTTGTTTTTATCGCTTTCAAGTATTGTTTATCGATTGCAAAGTACTTAACATTTTTTAACGATGTTAGTTAGCATTATGTTATATCGATAATTGCATACTGCTAAGAGACTGTTAGGAGACTTGTCATTGACTGTTAAGAGACTTACCCACTGCTGCTGTTACGATTAAGTCCTTGCAATGTATTCTCATTGCGTACCACTGAGACATCTGATCCACTAGTAGCAGCACGATTACGTTGATGTTGTTGAGAGTGGCTCTGGCTGGTCGGTGGACCAATGATAATTGGTGGCGTTAAACGGCGTTTAGTGCTGCCTTCAGCAGAAGCCTGTGGCGTCTTGGGGCGTACAGGCTTGGCCAACTTGCCGCGACAAGAACGAAATTGCCCAAGTTGAAAGACTTTCTTAAGGCTTGTGCCAAAAAAGAAGCTCTTCGGTTTTTTCTGTTAAATAGATGAATAGTAATTGTTATTAATTGAACGATTCAGTAAATTGTTCATTAGCTACCTGTGAGCCATTGATGCTAGCCTTGCGTTTCTGTTTCTTCTTCTTTTGGCGACGCATGATATTCTTCGATCGCTGAAAGAGTTCATCCTGGGTAAGTGTCACAGCAAGCTTCAATAGAAATTCCTTGTAAATGGGCTTCAGGTCGTTGAAGGACATGCCATCCGCATCGATTATGGCATAGAGTATATCGTCCAAGGAGTGCAAATTCTCGTGCAGCCGAAATTCATTGAATAGTTCACTGAAACCAAGTGGGGAACTAGAAGCACAATTCAAATGATGCCAATCAACCAAACCAAACCTTTTCACCAGGGATGCAAACAATGTTAGGCCAACCCACAGGTCAGGATCAGCATACAGTTAACACTTGAACATTAACATCAACTGCCTGATCCCAACCTCAGTGGTTAGTATAAAAACTCACCCTCCTCCACCGCCTCCAAGTTTGCCAGAGCTAGTGCGTCGTGCCGCTCGAGATTTGTATCGTGTAAGTCCGCCAGTGTTAAGAAAACTGCCAGATCTTGGTATAGCCACACGTGTCAATATATCGCCATCGCCAGCAGCAGCCACAGCGCCCGCACCAACCAAGTCACACATCTTACTGGGCAATGGCAATGGCATAGGCATCGGCAACGGCATCTTCATGGGTGTGGGCGTTGTTGCCTTCTTGTTGTGGCCATGTTGATGATGCAGTCGATTCACATGCCCATTGTTGCACACAATGTTGTTGCTACGCCCAGAGCCGCCCTTGTAGCCGCCCACAGCATTGGGGGCTGGAACTGGCGGCGCACGCTTCGTTTTATGCGATTTACGTTTTCGCTCCTCTGTTGAAGTTTCAATTTCGGCTGCCTCATTGATCACGTTGCTGTTGGAACTAAGCGAACTACTCGAAACACGTTTTTTACGTGTTGAACGCGAAGGCGTTGATGATCCCACGCCCATTTGTCTGGGACTCATGCCACTCATGCTGCCATTACCACCACCACCACCGCCACTGCTGCTGCGAAACGAGCTGCGACGACCACTGACGCTAGGTGCGATTTGAGAGCGTGTCAAATAGTTGGAACTGGTCAGAGCCGAACTACTGGCAATACTAATGCAGCTGACACCGTTCTGCTGTCGCGGTGTGCGTCGCTTAGTGCTCCGATGCGAATTGGTACTGACATGTGCCATTAGACTCTGATAGAGTGTTGCAGCAATGACAATGGCATCCTCGGTACTCTTGCAGATGAAGCCATGGCATTCCAGAATCTTGGGTGCGCTGGCCGAGCGCATGACGACAGCAAAGATAGGCGCATGAATATGTTCACTTTGCTCTACAGCTCGTTGCTCAATGGCGCTAAAATAATAAATTTAATTATTATAATTATCATTAATTGAAAGATAATTTATATGTAATTACTTCAACGGTTGAAATAATGCAGTCTTATCGATATTATCGGGATCGGTAATAAGTGGCAGAAATGCAGCCCCACCATCTGTCTCGGATATTACAAATTTTACTGCCGACCAGACGGCAATATTATGAAATGGAGTTATGCTAGAATCGCTCTCATCGCTGCTGTTTTTGTTGTTATTGTTATTGTTGGATGTGTTGAGTATTGTGTTGATCTTAATGCGCAATCCTGTTGCGCAAATATCTAAAAATCCTGCTTTCAATTTCTAAGAAGAAATTTTTAATATATTAAACTTGCTATTTGTCTTATCATTTCGGCAGTTCACTCACCTTTTTGTTTACTTCAGCTAGATAGAGCTGACGCAATGGCTCTTGCAGTCCCTGCAAACTGGTGACTTTATCCTTCAGGGGTAAACAGCCTAAACAGGTGACATCGAAGCTATTGGTGGCATCCTTTGCGACATCTGTGAAGAGCTGTTCGATTTGAGCCTGCACGCTGTTGCTAATGCGTTGCACATCATTTTTAGCCGCCTCGGCTAGCACCTTGGCTGATTCGCTGGATTCTTGGAGGAAATTGCTTAGCGATTGAGGATGATCGCCTGTGGTGCTGGCCAGCTCACTACGTCCATACATGATGATGGAACGCGTGCGATGCGATCCTCTAGGATCGTCGAGGCGGTTGCTACGCATTGATCTATTTATAAAATGACAAACCAGTCGATGTAATAATATGCTAGAAAGTTTTATAGGATACACTAATAATAATTATGCAGAAATTTCTGGAAGATGCGTTTAAGCTAAACAGATTCATGTTCTAACACTTAAATTTCATATAATACATTCTGATTTGATCTATGATATGATATTAGCTTTTCATATACTATATGTTGAGATGCTGAGATCGTTAAAGACAGATATGATATTTATACTATCAACTATTTAATGACTTGACAGTCATTCTCTTCAATTTCATATTTCCAATGATATTCATTTTCAAATTGAAGAAGTAAGAAAGCTACAGTCGAGTATGCTCGACTATAAGATATCCAGTATCTTGAAAAGTATGTTTACACCTCGATGACATTAGATCATCACGTCTTCTACATTTCCTACTGTCACCAAATTATAGGATACTGTGGACAAGTATCCCATTGTTACTGGGTATAAAAACTATCTTACGTCAGCTTAATGTGAATTGGAATGTGCACATTTTGAAAGTTTGTGCGATTCTGCAATAAAGATTGTCTTCTAAATGTTGTAGATTTTGTAAAATGTTATAAATGATTCTCTCTGCATTGTGCGACAAAAGTTGAAAAGTTTTGTGAAAGTTTCACTGATTAACGTAAACGAGCCACAAAAATTTAGCATGGCTTTGTCTATGCAGCTCCAACACATATCAAGTCTTCAGTATATATATATATATATATATATATATATATATATATATATTCATATGCTATGCATGTATGTATGTAAATGAAATTGCTTATGAATTGGCAAGTTGCTGTCGATTGGGTACAACAACATCCTGTTGGAAGAGAAGGGAAGAAGTGAGGGTAAACACTGCGAATGGTACATGTTTGTACTACTTTGACAACTAGTCTGGAGAATACAACAACAACAATAACAACAACAATATCTGATGTGCTACAGACATAGTAGTAGTAGAGGAACGCAGCGCATAGTGTTCCCAATAGAAGCGATTCTATTTACCGCTAGTTGACATCAAATCGGAAATGTTTCTTTTGGGAGAACGTTGCTGCTATTATTATTGTTGTTTGTTCTTGTTGTTGTTGTTGCGTTGACCGAAAAGTATTTTGAATATGAATGAATATGAGAATATGAACAGTCAACGCCACAGCCATAACCACCGCCACCACAGCCACCGCCACAGCTTCAGTCAAGCAAACACGTAAGACCAGACCGGATTGACGTTGAAGCCATTGAAGTGTAGAGTTTGGCGCAGCAGCAGCAGCTTCAAATTTTGTGGTTCATGGAGTAGTAGTGCGAGGGGGAGGAGAGTGTATCAAAAGTTTTCTTTTTTAATCAATTAGTTCACTCATCGAATGTGTGTCAAAGATATCGATGAATATGTTTATTCATCTGTGTAAGTGTCGGTTGCTTTATGCAGTTCACTTTGTCTCTCTTTCACTCAGCCATCTCTCTCTCTCTTTCTGTATATCTAACTCTTTTTAACATCTGCAACGAATCATCTCTATATTATTCGTATCGCAAGAGTTTCGTATAAATTTGAACATTTTGAAAACTAACTGTAATTTTGTTGCTTATGGAAATTGAGAAACGGTAAAAATAAATAATAAAAAAAAAAAAAAAAAACTAAACGTTGATGTGATGTGACATTCGTTTGTGTGTATAACTTTTTTTTATTATTATTTCTTCTCAACATTAAAGCTAAGATACGAGATCATTGTCAGCTTAGTATCTGTCTTTTGAGAACGAAAGTGTCTAAGTTAGTAACTGTTGAAAGTTGTTAAGAATAAAAAAATAAAAAAGAGTTCAACTAATTTATAGTTGTATATATTTTAGGATCTGTTATATGTACTTGACTATTTGCCTATAACTTTAGCTTTTGGTAACCTTTCTAATGATTAAATATGCAGACAAAAGTTATAGTAATTAATTTTGTAGCTTTTACTTTTATAATGAAGATTTTGTTTTTTTTTTTTTTGTGTTGAAACTCACCTGGAATCGTCAAACATTAGATCAATTTTTAGTTTGTATATGGAATTTCGACTGACACTCGAATTATTCTCGAGCTGATCGCCGTCCAGTAGTCGAAAGCCAGATGAGTTACTATTATTGCTTTGTGCTTTTCGGGATGTTCGGACCGAGTTCATTTTTGGAACTGCGACAACTGATTGCGAATCAACTTTGCATGAGGTTACCATCATATGAGCTCCAAATGGTGATAAACACAACGCGAAATGCAGCTTTAAAGTTTAAATTTGTTTGTCTTCTTGTGGCATGCCGCACCTCATCCTTCTCTTTCTTTCTCTTTCGATCTGTTGGTATTGCTTCCCTTTATATTTTTTTTTGCGCTTTTTTCAGTTTCTTTTGTTTATTTGTTGTGTGCGCTTTGAGTTTTTTTTTTGTTTTTTTTTGTTTTGTTCAGTTTCAGTTCAGTTTTTTCTTTCTTTTATTTGGCTGCGATTTGTGTGCAATTAGCGGCAAATGAATTTCAATTATGCACATTCAACATTTTTAGCGAAATAATTGCTGCCATTACACAAGCACAAACACAAACACACACACACACACAACACTCACACTGCACGAGACATTAGTTAACACTTTGCATAGGGCGCTGAAGAGATGAGGCGATGGCTCCGGCTCCCGTCTAACGACTCCCGACTTTGTCTTCGATTTGGTCTTTGAGGTGTTAGTATGGAGCTTGTCGTGTGTGTGGCCAATCGTGTTGGCTCATTAATTAACTGCTGTAAGACTAAAAAACAAAATAAAGCCGACAAAAAAATGAATATAAAAAAAATAAAAACATTGAAAATTAGATTACAATCAGCTGAAGGCGGTTCATATACATGTCTATACATGCATATTTTTTTATATTTTCCAACAGGAAAAGCATACTGCAAATCTTTAATTGTTATTATTTTTTATTTTTCATTTTGATTATTTTTTGTATTTTTCAGTTTTTTATTTTAGTGTTGAAATTTTCACGTTGTGCATTTTATTTTTACGGATTTCGTTTTGGTAGTTTGCCTGATAAATTGCCCCATAAAATGCAATTGTTGTACTGGAAAAAATGTGAGCGATTTACGTTGAGTTGCTGCCAAACGCACAAACAATAACAACAACAACAACAAAAACAACATCGACATCAATATCAACAACAAAACAGTTGCAGTTGCAGTTGCAGTAGCCGACAACAACAACAAAACGCGCTAATTCAACGCTCATTGTGTGTGTTTGTGTGTGTGTGTGACGCATTGCTCAGTCTGCTGCAGCAACTACTAGTCTTAGATACTTTCACTATTGAGAGATATTTGCTGTAATTAGCAAAATGCCACACACACACACACAAACACATAGACAGAGGCATAGTTCACAATCACAATCACTAATACAAGCACAATATAATACACATAAATATATATCTATATCTATATTTCATTCAATTGCCAATTGGAACTAACATTTTTATTTTGTCTCATTGATGAATTTTCCATATAATTATTTACTGCACATCACAGAAAATCAACCGCAAACAGTAAACGTCGGAAGCCAACGGATGGCTTCATATATGTATGTATATTAGTAACGCGTTATTCTAGATCTCGTAATATTATACTGTAAGTAGTGAATGCTACGTACTAGTACTAGGTATATGTATATGCTCGAGTGATCTTAGTTCGTTGGTTGCCACAATGCGACTGCGCGAACGCGTATGTTGAAATGTCGATGAGCGTCAAAAGTAAAGCTTTGCATCAAGCCAAGTTAAGACAAGACAAGACAAGACAACAAAAAGCCAAAGCCAAACCAAGACAAGCTATGAAACCGAAGCAGCTTACGACTCTCAACGAAGTGAGGTGGCCAAAAGAAATGGCCAAAGTAAACGTCCAAGACAAGCCAAGCCAAGCCAAGCAACGTAACGGCCATGACAGTGGTAACTCCGTCTATTTCTCTGTGTATATGTGTTTGTCTGCACAAATACAAGCTAAAGAAAAACTAACACTAATATTGCCACTAACAATAACAATAACAATATTATCTCTGGCGTAAGTGGGTAGCAGCAGCAGCGCAGCTTGCTTCTTCATACGTGGATGTACATAAGTATGTATGTATGTATGTATGTAAACATATGTATATACATACATACATATATATGTACATGTCTGTCCAACATATTTTGCGACTTCACAGTGTTGCAGTCAAGGGGATCATTTTATAAAAATTTAACCGATTTTTAAGCAATTAAAATTCTTTAAAAAAATATTTGAAATTTGAAATTAATTATAGTAAAAGTTGCATATAAATTTTGATAAAAAAAAAAATTCTAAAAAAAAATATTAAATATCAAATATTTTTATATTGAAATTTACATAGATATTCAAGTTAATTTTAATTAAATTTTTTTTTTATACATTTACTCTTTTTCCTCTTTTATGCAATAGATTCTATAGACTGTTGTGCCCCTCTGTTAAAGAATATTTTATGGCTACGCCACTGTGCTCCACCTTCTCTATGAAGACGAAAGAGACCAGTCGGATTTTCAACATCCAACAATCACTTGGCCAATGTTGAATGTGTGCTTTATGTAGCTGTAACTCCATTATGCATCTAACAATGTTTTGCTATTATTCGTATCACTTGCTTCTTTCTATAACAATAACAATAACAATAACACTAACAACAACAACAATATAAAGACTATATATACCTTATATATATATAAAAGATATATATTTGCATAGATAAATGAATGGTTGAGCATTTACGCAAAAGATATTTTAAGCAATGGCCTCTGCCGGCTGCTGCAGTCAAGCAATGTCAAACGACGTTTAGTTTTGGGATTGGATTTTGAATGAATTTTTTGGAGTGTTAACCGGGTGCCAGTTATGCGTTTTAGCTTTAGCTATTGCCATTGCCATTGCCATTCCAATTTGCGCAAGCGCAAAATCTTTAACTGGGCGTCGGCGTAAGCGTCAACGTCAACGTCAGCATCATAGACGGCATTTTCGAAATCAATGACCGTGGTCAAGTTTTATACAATAATTGCTGTTGAATATGGGATGTGGACTCGTTTGTGTTTGTGTGCATCATAATCATAAACATCATAATCATCATCTGTACTATGCAATATTATCATAAGCATTTGAGTTTTTTTTTTTTTTTTTGGTTTTACTTTACCTTTAGCTGAGTTCAGTCTACCATAGAAATACATGCATAACATATAGACACATTCTAGTTTATACACATATATTATATATAAACCTTAATAGAATATGAGAAATGATGCATAATTTTGCAAAAAGGCAACAATAGCACAGCAATTGCATGTCTTTTAGCCCTATGCAATGCATTGTTTAATGCCAAATGAGCAAAAAAAAAAAAAAAAAAATTAATTAACAACGTTTTGTGTTAATATAAACTGTAATTTGATTTAATAAATTACTTTAACTGAAGACTAATATTAAGATATAACAAGTTCAATTTAAATTTAATTGATAAAAGACCTTGAAAAGCAATTACATAACTCTGCATTTTCTTACAACTTCCGCATTTTTTTTTTACTAAAATTTGAATTTCTCTGCTGAATATTTGGCAGCTATATATTCATATATCGCATCAATATCAAAATATTTATTTAATTATTTTAATGTAATTGAAGTAGTACGTGACACTTTTCTTTAGAGTCTTTCAACATGCCGCAAAAAACTTTCCTCGAAATTAATGTTAAAAGAAGTGATGCTACACATGAGATGTTGAACTTTGTTTTTAACTTTGTTTTAAATGCCGAACGTCTTGTTATTGTTTTTTTTTTCCTTTTGTTTTTATTTTTATTTGAATTTTTTGGTTTATAAACAAAGATTTGCATAATTAATTTAGCAGCTGTTGTTTTGCAATTGACCGCAAAACAGTTCGACGCATGTCTTTGCATGTCTTTGCACGTTAAAAATTGTCATATTTTTTTTTTGTTTAGGTTTTTTCATGTATGTATTCATGAGATATAACAGTTCAAAGTTACGACTAATTAAATTGTATCTATATAAAACAAAGCTAATGGACAGCTATTGTGTGCGTGTGTGTGTGTGTGGATGGATGCATGCGTTGATAACTCTTACTCTTACTCTTACTTTTAATTTTAATTTTTAATGTCCGGATTGACGGTGCGACGCCTAAAGGGTTGTGCTCCATCTCCATCTTTGTCACCATCTCAGTCACCGTTGCCGTTGTCATTGCTGTTGCTGTTGTCGTTTTCAAAATTTATTTACATCTGTTTCTCTGCCGCTTTTCTTTTCATTTGTATTTTGTGATTAGTTCAGTGAAACAGTTAACGAGCGATATCACTATGCTGATAGGAAAACCTGTCGCACGTTTAACAGTTATATTTTTTGTTTTATGTGAACTCTTAGAACTCTAAATTCACTTTCTACACAACATTTTTAACAACTTGCAGGTGATGTTAACCTATATCAAGATTTAAGTTGTTAAGGTTTGAGCTCAGTTTGAGATTTATTTACAAAAAAAAAATAAAAAGGGAAAATAGAAATTATTGCCTGAAAATTTATTATACAAAATTTAAATACAATTTCTGCTATATCAAGTCTTAAATTTATATGTTGTGATTTTCGATCTTAACAACTTAAAATATTTGCGTAAATTTCTAAACCAAATAAATTTGTATTCAAAAATTCCGTCGGCAATTTCGTGTTAAACTCAACTGCGTAAAATTGCAAATTGCAAGTGAATCAATTTTATTGCATTTGTTTGTTTAAATTGTCTGCTTGTAATTGTTGCTTGAATGTTGGATGTTGCTTTGCCTGGGCGCCGTTAATGTAATGTAATATATTTAACAAAATAACATGATCACGATTATCACTTTCTCTGTCCAATTCTGTTGCCTTGTCGACGTGTATCTTTAATTGTTTTAAGCTTTTGTTTTTTTCTATTTTTTATTTATTTATATATTTTTATCGCAGTGGCAACCGCAACAATTTGAAAATTAGTCATACATTTTACTCTATTACTTTTGTACCTATGCATGCTTGAAGATACACAAACTGAAAGATACAACTGCTGCATAGCTACATATGTATAAACTGTTCATATATCAGTGAATCGTAGTTGCCTACGGAGTCAGTTTTGCTACGGTTGATTCCTTGACTTATTTTGCCACTTGTGTCTAGCATTGCGTATCTGACAAGCGCTTCAAGAGCTGCAGCTCCAAAGCATTTGAGTAAAAGATTTTGACACGATCGCGTAAACTTGCGACTTAAGGTAAAATAAATTTAAAAAAAAAAAAATTATTTTTCAATTTAATTTGAAAATAATTTACAATCCCTTTCGTTATTATATTAATTATATAATAATTTGATTCTTCAACAGAAAAAAAAAAATTAATTCAAATTATTGCACAATTTGTACAAGTTAGTCGAAGTCTTAGCTTGAACTATTGTCTAACAAGCATAACACTTGACAACCTTAATTTTATCAAAATCTAAACTTTTGAGCTAATGTGAATTTAAGTAACTCTTAAAAGTCAGAAATCTTTGTTGTACTTTAAATTTGGGTTATTTCGGCAACAAATGACAAAACAATTGTTGTGCGCATTGTGTCTGTCACGAGCCGCAGTCAGACTTGACTTGAACAATTGTCACATTGTGCTACACGCGTTACGGCATTTCTCTATTACTGTTGCTGCTGCTGTTGTGGCTGTGTGGCTGCTTTAGCTTCTTCTTTCAACACGTCAACAGAGTTTAACAATAGCAATAAGCATTAAGCATTAAGAAAATGTAATATTCGTGCAATTTTTAAGCGCTGCGACGGGTCGCGACAATGTTGCGCGCGTTTTGCGTTGTAAATAAATAAAGTTTTCTGTGGTTTTTTTTTTATATTTTATTTTCTTTCATTTTACAAGTTTGCAAAAATGTTTGTTGTACAATTTTATGCACAACTATTATGCACATGGTGAAAATGAATGATCTATGATCCTGCTATGAATATCTATTAACTAAAAATCAATCAACTTTAAAGAAAAACTTTGTATGCTTCAACTTTGGCCACATAGGTAATAACTTCATTCAGTAAAGCTAAAGTTACTAACTTTAAATTTATTATTTAGCTAGTATATGTTGCTATGTTAAGCATTTTGAACAATACAAGCATAAGGTGAGCATTACGGCGTAGATAATGAAATCCAACAAAGAAATTTGCTCAAAAAAGCGTGACGCGTGGCGGCGCTGCTCATGAACTCTGCGCTATAAATTGCCTAGTGCAGACAGACAGACAGACAGACAGGTATCTGCCTACAGACATACTTAGTACTTATACTAATACTCATACTTATACTAATATAAACATATATACTGACATATACTACCAAGACTAGATCTGACTTGCTCGCTACATTAAATCTATCTAACAGCAAAAACCCCCAAAAAAAAAATTCTTATGGAAATTATTATTTTTATTTTTTTGTTTTATTGCGATAACTGCTTGATGAATGAAAATTTTTGTTATTCTTTTAGTTTTTTTTTCGTCGGTTTTTTTTTTTTATTATTCAAATGCAAATCTTAGCTGGTAATTTAACAATTTTCATCTGCATTTTTGGTGCTAAGAAGACTTTCATTTATTTCGGTCAGTCGAGTTCAAATGGCGCATGGTTTGTGGGTCAGTGGTTTCTGTAGATCATCTACCACCATAACTACCGAAAGGCGGTACTCAACAACTATGCTGACTAACTGAAAATTATAAAAGTCGGCAAGTTTTGCTGCTCATTGACACCATCAGATATATTTGTTGGTTAAAACGGTAACTATTCTGTCTTATTGTTCAGTCTTTTATGCCGTTTTGTCAGCACCGGATTTTTTATATTTTTTTTTTCTGTTAGATATAAAGATCAAGAGATTCTATTGCTTTTGTTGAGTGCGAATTGTTATTTACATTTAAGGGAAAGTTGTGTGCATACTACCGCAAACAAATACAAGCACGCCCACACACTGACTGATATATAGATAATAAGATATATATAATTTTTTTAATTATACATCATTTGCATATTGCCAATTCTTGGTGAAATTTATATGAGATATGGGAATGGAATAGGCGAAAAAATGGGTAAAGTTTCGAAAATGTGTTTTTTTTTATTACTTTTCTGATAGATTTTGCTTATGATAATCATGCGAACATAACAGGTTAAAAAAATAAATTAGAAAGGTTAACTGTAAAATCTATGAAATCCTGTGGGCATACTGTCAACAGCATAGCAAATATTTATTTTTTTTTCTATTGATATGTTGCACGTAACAAATGCAATGATTGCAGTTAGTTCAACTAATTAGCAACGAGATATGTTCAGAATCTATATGTTTGCTATATATACATATATATATATATTTCTTTTTAATTATAAGTTTAACTATACGCTTGATTTATTTGCAGTGTCTATAAGTAGCTTGATAAAAATTACAGTTAATGTAGCAGTAAACTGGAAATTGGAAATGTCTTCATGTGCCTACAAAGTCTTGTTCATGTTCAACTATCTATATCTATTTATATATATATTTGTATGTTTGTGTGTGTGTGTGTGTGAGTGTGTGTGTTTGAGTGTTCTGATTGTAATTGTAATTGTGTATGTGATGCGTTCTAGCGGCCACTGTCGAGGAGTTATGGCTGTGACCCACCTTTAGAACTGGAAGTCAGCGAGCTGCCAACAAGTTGCAAGTTACACTTGCAGCTGCCACAAACAGCACATTGATGCTCTAGTTTTTAAACCACAGACCTGTCACGCAGCCCGCCACAGCAGCCACAGCACAGCAGCCATGCCGTGTTGGGGAGAAAATCTGCAAAATAATTGCATGAAAACTCGAGATGTGCCTCCTTGAAAGAAGCGCGGACAGCAAATGCGGTCAATGGACATGAGGAAAGACATACACAGCACAGCATACTTGCTGCCTGAACTAGGCAGCTGCCAGCTGGCAATAAGCAGCAGCAGGCTATGCTGCCAATGTACGTACAAATAGATAGATGTATTGCAAAGCGAACGAGTTCAGCTGGAAAATGGTTTTGTCGATCTCGATTTAATAGCAATTCAATTGATCAGACAGAGAGAGAGATAGAGATAGATAGAGAAAGGGGGAGAATGTAGGCAGAACTAGAAATCCCGCTAATCGAATGATTGTATTTCTGTGCACTCTAATGTGGCATTTATTTCTTCAATGTGAATAAAGACAAAGTACAGTTGACATATGTGCAAAACTATGATGATGCTATGATGATAATTATTAATGTATCGCATATGCCAAACATGGCGTTTAATTAATAATAAAGTTATTCGTTTAGCATCAGTTAAGAATTTATGGAACTCATTTTTAGTGTTTTAGAAATTAAATAAAAATTCATTAAATAAAAATTGAAGAAATATTTTCTGAATATTTTATAAGTTAGTCAATAAGTTTTAGACCCATTTTTTTTTTAAATTTACTAAATGAGGAAGTCAATTATTGTAATATAATTTTGACACTTATAATTTTCCAACTAGTCGTATGAGTAATATATATTTAATATGTGAAATTTTAATCATTTACTTACATAATTTCTTAATCCACATTGAATTTGCAAAGATAAATATTAAAGTTTATATATATATTTATTTGTTGAGTCTTCACTGTTGTTTAAAAATCATAATTATTATCGTTAAAATATAATAATTGTGTTCACTTTAAATTATTGTCAGCTAAACACAAACGATTTGTTATCATAAACACTTGAATGCGATTTCTCAAACGAATAGCTACAATAAAAAAAGTTGCTGCCGAAAGCGCGACCGAAGCGCGTGAAGTCAATATCGAGACTAACAGCTCAAGAGCAATTTGGTAACGTCCAGAGCGGCATCCAACGATCACTAACAGTCGGCATTGGGGCAAGTTTTTCCGACACAGCTAAAGACGCGAAGGCGGTAATGATGCTGAAGCTGAAACTGAAGACAGTAGTAAAAAAAAAAGAGAAATAAAGATAGAGATGGAGATGGAGATAGAGGTAAAGACAGTTGCAATGGCCTCGGGTTATGTACAGAGTACTCGTAATCTCATCATGTGCTTGTCCAGTTGCTGTAGGCAGATCTTTACCGACTCGTTGACTGATGTTAGCCGACTGATAGCGACAGCTGGCTAAGAGGATTAGCCAAATTCATGCCCATAATTAAGACACTAATAACAATTATTTGTAGTATTTATGTCAACATTAATATGATATTCGTTTATTTTTATACATTGATATTTGGGTTATCCTATACCTACTGTCGTTTAGTTTTATTGAAGCAGGTCAGAATCGGTAGGCAGACGGTAGGCATGCCCAGGCATACCTGTCCACCTTGACCAATGAGACCAATTCCCAATTTTCCAAATTCTCGTCACCAGAAAGTAGAAAAACCTGCGTGGGTAGTGCCCCAAATTTACATGTTCTCATTTAGCAGCATGCGCGTATATTTGGCCAATATTTGTGTAAACCGTTAGACTGGTGCGCATGCAGCCAAAGTTGGCCTAGTCATACATATTAATTTATGCCTAGCCCGAACTAACTCCGTCGATAGTTAGAAGCATCTGAATGAAAACAGGTTCGCAACGCGTATTCACTCAAAATTGGGTCAATCTGAAAGAATGCCGTTGTCTGATTCTTAGCCAAATGCAGCATCAGACTTTGGTGTAGACTCACAAAAGATGTGCAGGCTCCTGGTCATTTCACATCTGCAGTGCTGCATAGAAATGTGTCAGACTATCGAAGCGGCAGCTCTATCAAGTTCAACTGGAGGATTACTTGTCAAACCCAATATTCTTGTCAGGCATTAGTTGGATACTAAAATGTGTTGTACGTAATTGGGGCAAGAAAAAAAATATTTATGGTAGACTCGCACACGCATATGTGGACAACAGTATTGACCAGGTTAACCCATTTACGTTAACTAGATTTTTTATTTAATTTTAAATTTATTTAAAATTGTGTAAAAATTGTTTATAGATTATAGATGCTCAATTTTCTGATATGATATGATGTCTTGAAATATTTTAATAATTCAAATAAATTATAAAATAAACTTTAAGAATATATTGAATTATACATAATTTATTGAATATATTTTTAAATTATGTTTAATAATTTTAAATAATATTATTATTTATTTGCAAATGTGGAAACTTGCCTTGGCCCTAAACTTGTTTTAGGCTATTTGATATAAATCTGTTAAAATATTTTCATATCAATCAGCTTTCAGCAGGCAATTGCTATTTGCTAACAACTAAAAGTATGCAACGGATTTTATTCAGCTTTCCTTCTATTGCTAATGTTATCAATCAAATAATATTATTTATCACTGATTTCAATGAGTTAAAAGGTATTTCACTCAATTTTGATTACTGACCGTGCTTTTAATCTTATCTAAAACACAACAATCGACTAGCTATATACCATTCATGCGGCAGTCGGATAGTGTTGCTGGGCCAAACAAGAGCTAAAAATTCGCGCTACCTAAATGCATGGTTATAAGTTTCTATTAGCGGGCGTGGTTATTACATTGCTGCTGCCTTTATGGCCCGTTTTGTCAGCGAATATTCTCTTCGTATTTCCGTATGAAACGATCTCACAATGTAAGCTAGTAAAGCCTTTTCTTGAGGCTTTAGTTGAACGCGATCATAACGTAACCGTGATTCACGCTTTTCCCAAATGCATGTCATTTGAACATATACACTCGATACCAATATCAAGCCGCTATAATACAACAACAGGTATACATGTAAAGAAAAATCTATACAATTTATACGATTAATAAAACGATTTGATAATAGATTGGATAGCATTCGAAACATCAAGCAGTAGATGGGGCGAGTTAACTGCGATACGTAGTTTTACATTAAAGAGTACGCTAAATATTTTGGAGAACGAGCAGGTTCAGGTCTTGATGAATTCCAAAGTCAGCTTCGATCTGATGATAATGGAGCCATCATATACAAATGGTCTCTATGGACTAGCTGCACATTTTAATGCGAGTCTCATGGGATTGGCAACAAGTGGCTCGTATTGGTATTTGGATACATTGGTTGGTTGTACACCAACATTTGAGCGAATGAATCATTCTGGACGTTCATTTGGATTTTCACCATTGGATCAATTATATAATTGGATGAGCATATCCGAGGAATGGTTAATGCAAAACATATTGTTTTTCCCCAAAATACGAGCGTTGCACGAACATTTCTTTAGTCATCTACCACAAACATTTAAAGAGATTCAACAGAACTTTTCATTAATATTACTCAATCAACATTTTACTATATTTACGCCACGTCCTAATGTGCCCGGCATGGTGGAAATAGGGGGAATGCATGTACCCAAACGTGTGCCACAACTACCACGCGACTTGGTAAAGTTTATAAATGAGGCAACAGATGGTGTGATCTTTATGTCACTTGGCTTGGATATGAGAAGTAAAGATTTACCAAACGCAACTTGGGAATTGATTCATGAAATTTTTGAACAGTTACCACAACGCATCATCTGGAAATTTGAAGGTGAGATTTCGTTTAATGTGAGCAGTTCTATCTACATGAACAAATGGTTGCCACAGCAGGCAATATTGGCGCATCCCAATGTTAAGCTGTTCATCACACATGGCGGCATGCTCAGCATTATCGAGGCAGCGCATTATGGCATGCCTGTCCTTTGTTTTCCAATCTACTTTGATCAGTTTCGAAATGCCGAATATATGCGTCTACAGGGCGTAGGGGAAATGTTGCACATCAATGAAATTACTAAGGAAAAATTTGAGACAACAATTAAAAAATTTTTAGATAAATCATCATCATATAATATGAATGCAAAAGCACTAGCACAACGATTTCGGGATCAGCTAGTGCATCCTCTTGATGCTGCTGTCTATTGGACAGAGTATGTTATACGATACAAGGGGGCACCGCATCTACGTGTTTCGAAGATGAATCTGAGATTGATTGACTACTATGATGTCGATAAGTTTATGGTGATTTTTGCACGCTTCGCGTTTATTGTTGGCCTTTTATGGTATGTTATTTTAAAGTTGAAAAGAAGCCTTGAAAGATCTTATTGGCTTTAACAGCCATAATTAATTTTTAGTATTTTGAAAAATATTACATAGACTCGCTAATGCAAGTGAACTACTGTATTTATTTACTCATAATTTAATTAAATTTTAATTTTAAATTATATTAAATAATTTTAAATATTATATTTTTGCCAATAAAATTTTTGTTGTAAGTGTTGACATTTACTGTAGCATGTTTTTTTTTTTTATTTTTATTATTTAAAAATAAGAAGTATATTACAGACTAGTGTTCTGTTACCTTTTGATTACTGTAGCGTGTTTTAAAATTGGCGCTAAACATGTTTTAGGCTAATTGATATAAATCTCTTAACATATTTTCATATCAATCAGCTTTCAGCAGCCAATTGCTATTGGCTTACAACTAAAAGTATGCAATATATTTTATTCAGCTTTCCTTTTGTTGCTCATGTTTTCAATAAAATAATATTATTTATCTTTATATCAATGAGTTAAAAGGTATTTCACTCAATTTTGATTACCGACCGTACATCTAATCTTATCTATAACACAACAATTGACTAGCCATAGACAATTCATGCGGCAGTCGGATAGAGTCGCTGGGCCAAACGAGAGCTAAAAATTTGCGCTACCTAAATGCACGGTTATAAGTTTATATTAGCGGGCGTGGTTATTATATTGCTGCTGCCTTTTTGGCCCGTATTGTCAGCAAATATTCTTTTCGTATTTCCCTATGATACGATCTCACAGTGCAAGCTATTGAAGCCCTTCCTTGAGATTTTGGTTATACGTGGTCATAATTTAACCGTGATTCACGCTTTTCCCAAATGCATGTCATTTGAACATATATACTCGATACCCATTTCAAATCGCTATAATACAACCGCAGGTATACATGTAAATGAAAAGTATATAATCTATATAATATGATTAACATAACGATTCGATAATAGATTTGATATCATTCGAAAAATCAAGCAGTAGATGGGGCGAGTTAACTGCGATACGTAGCTTTATATTAAAGACTTCGTTGAATATTTTGGAGAACGTACAAGTTCAGGCCTTAATGCATTCCAATGCCCGCTTTGATCTAATGATAATGGAACCATCAAATACAAATGGACTTTATGGATTAGCTTCACATTTCAATGCCAGTCTTGTGGGATTGGCAACAAGTGGCGCGTATTGGTACTTGGATACATTGGTTGGGTGTACACCAACATTTGAGCGGATGAATCATTCTGGACGTTCATTGGGATTTCCACCATTGGATCAAATATATAATTGGATGATTGTGTCCGAAGAATGGTTAATGCAAAACCTATTGTTTTTCCCCAAAATACGAGCGTTGCATGAACATTTCTTTAGTCATCTACCACAAACATTTTCAGAGATTCAACAGAGCTTTTCATTAATATTACTCAATCAACATTTTTCTATATTTACGCCACGTCCTAATGTGCCCGGCATGGTGGAGGTTGGTGGAATGCATGTACCCAAACGTGTGCCACAATTACCACGCGATTTGTTAAAGTTTATAAATGAGGCAACAGATGGTGTGATCTTTATGTCACTTGGCTTGGAAATGCAAAGTAAAGATTTACCAAAACCTACTTTGGAAATTATTCGTGAAACATTTGAAGATTTGCCACAACGGATCATCTGGAAATATGAAGAGGAGGTCCCGTTCAATGTGAGCAGTTCCCTCTACATGAACAAATGGTTGCCACAGCTGGCAATATTGGCGCATCCCAATGTTAAGCTGTTCATCACACATGGCGGCATGCTCAGCATCATCGAGGCAGCGCACTATGGAAAACCTGTCTTTTGTCTTCCAATCTTCTTTGATCAGTTTCGAAACGCCGAATATATGCGTCTACAGGGCGTAGGGGAAATGCTGCACATCAATGAAATTACTAAGGAAAAATTTGAGACAACAATTAAAAAATTTTTAGATAAATCATCATCATATAATATGAATGCAAAAGCACTAGCACAACGATTTCGGGATCAGCTAGTGCATCCTCTTGATGCTGCTGTCTATTGGACAGAGTATGTTATACGATACAAGGGGGCACCGCATCTACGTGTTTCGAAGATGAATCTGAGATTGATTGACTACTATGATGTCGATAAGTTTATGGTGATTTTTGCACGCTTCGCGTTTATTGTTGGCCTTTTATGGTATGTTATTTTAAAGCTGAAAAGAAGCCTTGAAAGATCTTATTGGCTTTAACAGCCAAAATTAATTTTTGAGTATTTATTACATAGACAAGCTAGTCTCTAATAAGAAAATATTGCCAATGTGCAAACACAACTATGACATACAGTATATGGTACATTACGAGTAAAAAGTTTGTATGAAGTTTGAGAATATAAATAGAAAATATTTTCATAATAGTCATAAATCTAAACTTAGAAATATATTACATGAAAATAATTTGCATCAAATTTCATTTGTTTTACGAAATGTAAAAGTATTAAATATAATTGTATTTATTCCAAAGTAATGTATGTGATATTTAAATAAATTTGTTTGTTTATGGTTTGTTGTTCTATTGAATATTATTATCTTATCATTATTGATAATTTCATTACAAACATTTGTCTTGTTTAATTGTTAGAGGTGCAGAGTATTAATCTAACAGATAAAATCACAAATAATTAATCTGATCGACATACATTTCTATATTTGATAATTTTGTTTGCTTTTATAGCAAACAACAGTTAACAGCAGGTGGAGCAAGTCTGTTAACTGCAGAATGTGTAACCACTAAGCATATAATATATAGAGACACAAATCACAAATATTTTTTTTATGTTATGGAAACATGCTTAAGATTTTCGAATTATTTTTAAAATTGTTTTCACATTGTTATTCTTGAAATAATTTTCAACATAAACTGCCGAATGCTCAAGGTATATATATATATATATATATAATTTTCATTATTATTTTTATGCTTTAGAAACAATCGGATGAAAATTGAGTTTTTGTATGAAAAGTTTTCTCCAAAGACTGCAAGGATATGAAATCTTCGGCCAGCCGAAGATAATTTCTTTTTCTGTCTAAGAACTGCATTATTCTCTAATGTTCACTCTGGCGAGCATTCGGCATTTTGAGCAGGTATCAATTTATACCACAGCCTATGGGTATGCAACACATTTATAATTTTCATATCTGCATCAGCTGCAATTGCCTTTAATACATAAAAAAACATTTAAGCCTCAAAAGTAATGAAATAATAATCAAGGATATATACATTTTAATTTATGCAAGATCATTTTATTTAGATAAGAATAATAATTGTGTGCTTCATGGTTACATTTGTACACAATATTTCATGCGTGTCTGTCTTTTTTATACTATATACAAAATGTCAAATAACTTCAAGACCCCGATAGATTATAATATAATTTGCTCACATTATATAGACTTAACGTCCAAAACGCATATGACCATAGTCATCAAACTGTTCATCTCCACCTCGTTTTCCAAATCTCATGTGACCCGAGTTATCATATCGTTTTGAGCGTTCGTTTTCATCATTATCAACAAAAAGTCCTAATTCGACGGGCACCTTGGTACGCGAGATCTGATAGATATTGGATCCATATCCGCTGGATCTTAGGTGACGTCTGCTACTACCATAGCGTGACAATAATAATCCTGCTCCATTTCCATTGAAAATGTTAGATTCAGTATCCAACTTTGATTCTAATTCATTTTCTGGCAATTCATCCTTGTTCAATGTTATGCTTGCAGTATGCGATAAAGCGGGAAAGACAAATAACACATAAATTGTTATAAGTAAGAGCGAAGTAGCGCCCAAACTTTTAGGCCTATTATACTGCAGCATCTTAACTATTGTTTGACTAACCAACGAATGCCAAGTTGCAGCAATGTGATTCAGTTTTTATAGCCTGATTGGCATCCCTTAGGAATACCTTATTATCCCAGTAAAATAAAATTGCATTAGCACGTTCAGAATTTGACAGATTGATTGACATAACTGAATTAGCTGAAGAAACCATACCGCATGCGACTGTAAAAAAAAAAAAAAATAAAATTGAATTACCTGACGTTGTTTCAAGGAGAATAAATTTATGCATATTAAACAAGAAGTTATGGCCATATGGAGCTAACGTTTGTTGTCATTAAAGATTAATATTTAACCTTCTAAAATAAATCAGCACTGAGATTGAACTTCTTAAAATCGAAATCATGAATTTTCTACATTTATTGAATCTTTTTTTGTATGTCAGTTTTTATGGAAATGAAACGTAACGTAACGTAAAAAAATATTTTTGTTAATTCATTGACAAAAAAATAAGAATAAAAATAAATAAAATTATAATTATTCAATCAAAGAAAAAAAAAAAAGTGTGCCTTGTGAACCACTTAAGGCAGCTAGGGAGCCTGTTTATTGTTCGACTCTCGCGTGTCAAGTGTTTGGACTCCTCCTTTTGACCGACAGTATTAAGCCATTGCGCTATGTTTATGTGGCCGTATAAAAGAATTCCATTTGCTGACCGGATTGTCCGCATTCCAAAGATTCAATCGAATACTAGACATACTAATACATACTCAACTCAAAGACATAGACACGCATATATAAACACTCACACACACACACACATTTGAAGAGGTACATAAAAGACCAAATTAACAGCTATAGAGAAAAGTATCTACGAGTTTATCAATAAACAAACCGCAATCCAAAGCCGCTGCTGCTGTCACAGTCACAGTCGCAGCCCAATGCAGCGGACACAATACATAGACATATACATATAGACAATCTGAAGTTGTTAATACTCCATCCATAACCAGTCGCAAAGCTACCACTCAGAGAGTACAAGTCGACTTGAATCTACTGTGCAAAAAAAAAAAATAATAATAATAAAAAAAAAATTGTATACAAAATGTGAGCACAAGAAAAGCCCATGGCAAAGCATTAGAAACAAGACAAAATCCACAAATTCCAATAACAGCAAACAGTAAGCAAGCAAGCAACAATAACAACAACAACAACAGCAGCAGCAGCAACAACAATACTTGTTGTTTTGTGGGTCGTAGCCGGCACGTTTCAATCTATAGGTTATAGCCACACTGGAGAGCTCAGCTCAACGGTTTTGGACACTATCACTGGCTGCTTATGTGAAACTTATTGTTGTTGTTGTTGCTGGTGACGACTTACGGCTCACTTGCAGGTGTTTCGAGGTCTTCGATTGCTGCTCACGCAATTGAACAAAAGCGGTTCTTGAGATCGAATTTAAACACTATCAAATGGTCATGCTACGATTATCAACATGCTTGTCACACATCTTCTTCTTCTGTTGCCCAAAATTTAAGAGATTTTCAGAATTTTAAGCCATTGGCCTATAATTTTATAGACAATAATTCGAGATTCAATGAAGATATAATTTGACTTAATTTTATATTTTAAATATGCAGATTTTATTATATACAAAAATCACGTATACGTATAGTTATCTTCACTTTAACATTAGAACAATTTATGCAATAGTTATGTATCTTTATATATATATATACATATATATACCATAATCTGTATCAAATTGTTTAACTGTCGTTTGTTTATATAGTCTTTTCATTCAGGTGTTCGGAACGTGAGATACGTTAAAGTTATTCATCCGCTAGATAATGATACTTGTACAGAGATAATATACATTTTTTTTGTTTTTCTGTTTTTCTACTGTGCAGCATTAATGAAAATGTAGAGCAACACTGCTAAACACTGCCAGACTATCATTAAATTGAATCTAGATTTCGTGTATTAAATATAAGTAACATACGGATTTTTATTCTTTTTCATATCAGCATTTTTTTTGTTTTTGTTTTTTTGTGTGTAAAACATTTGCTTGAATTATAGTGAAAAGTTTTTTAAGCCAATGCAATGCCCTTTGTTTTTTCTCAGTACACCTGATTAGCTTAGTTGGCATTATATATGTATATATATATATATAATCTCATATATATTGCTATGTCGATTTGCTTGCTTGACCAGCTGGTGGCCAAGTGTTTGCTTTTTGGTCTTTAGAGTAAAACTGGAAATGAAAAACATTTTCATGCCGCATTTTCTTGTTGCATAAATGTGGAATTTCCATAAAGCCAAACGATGTCTGTGCCGCTGACACAGAGCGATAGCTACAAAGAGTTACCAAGACTTAAGTTTAACTTGTCCTCGCCACCGACATCATCCATCCTCCAGTATGTCGAGTTTGCAAAGTCGTTAATATAAAGCATCGCTGTCCATTGACGCAGCGAGGAGATGTAGTATTTTATTTTTTGTTTTAGCTTTATAATCGAAAATCTCTTACGCAATAGAAGACAAATGTCCCAGAGCAACCATCAAGTGGTAAACATAACTCCTGGGCCTGGGTTGTGGCTTGCTAACTATAAATTGAAAACTGAAAACTGGAAACATGCAACTGGAACTGGAACTGGAACTGGAATTGGAACTGCCAATTTTGATTTATATGTACGGCAAGCAGTTGAAAAATATGTGAATACTCAAGCATATTTAACGAATACGTGTGCGTTTCGCGCCTGCCGGCAATTAGGTAATACGCACATAAAGGTAAATGGCTATAGAGGTGCAGGTATTACTTGTAACTAGCAGCACAAGCAGCAACAACAACATCAACAGCAGCAGCAACAGCAGCGCCATCAGCAGGTATAAAACCACCTGTAATTACCGTGGCCAAAAAAAAATAAAAAAAAAAAGACAAAACGAGGACAGAGTCGCAAACTGATGCAACTCTCAGCTGTGACTTTGTATACTGCTTGAAATTAACCTGCTCACCTGAATTGCATGCATTCAATATATCTGTATCTGTATCTGTATTTGTATCTTTTAATAAACGACTACGACTAAACATATGCTGACTCTCTGCGTGTCTCTGTCTGTGTGTGTGTGAGTATGTGTGTGATTGTGCCCCTTATGAAGTGGAAGTTAAAGTTAAAGTTGATGTTGAATGTTGGATGTTGGATGTTGTTGAATTACGATGATCTTTGCTTTCGGCATTATAAGTAGCCAGATACAATGTTGTATCGCTGTATCGTCTCTGTCGAATGCAAGTATGTTAGCTGAGCCAAGCCAAACTGGAAGTGAAATCTGCTTGTCTGTTGTTGTTGCCAACAGCTTTCAACTTTAAAGCATCTTACCGAAATTCTCGACTCAGTCTCGACTCGCAGTAAGACTATGAACCTCAGTCTCAGCGAATCTCTTTGCTGATTTCATCAGTCAAAATTCGAATATGCGCATAAACTTTTTTTTACTGTGACTTTTTTTTGTTGTTGTTGTTGTTGTTGTGTTTCACTCAATGCAACTTTCGCTTGTAAGTATTAGCTACAAGTACGAGTTACTTTTGTTGCTTTTATTGTTGTTGTTGTTGTTGTTGACAACAATTTCAAGTATTTGTATTCGAACATGCCATGTAACCACCTTCAAGCCCTCTTTGCAAGTACAAGGCACAACAAACGAACCACGCAATATTCATATGCAAATTTTTTTTTGCATTGGCATAGACAATAAAATATGCAAGGAATTTGCATGTAAATTCATTTATAAGACACAACATAGTCAATACTAATATATATGCAGCAAACGCTTAGTGTAAATCTGCAAAAGTCTACAAAAGTCTGCAAGTATTATTCATAGAGTTGGCTTAAAACTTGACACAGGGTAAAAACTGTCAACTCAATGATCTCTGTTTTCCTGCAACACTACCCGATCTGTCAATCAGCTATATATATATATATATATATATATATATATATATATATATATATATATATATAAATGTATATAGAATGGCATGATGTATATCTGTACAATATTATTGCATATAAATACACATCTATATATGGGTACATATATATATATCAGCACTGTATGCCTCTGCATGCTAATTGTCTTTAAGGTGTGCTAAGTTTCAACTACAAATTTCTATTACACTGACTTACAAAATTTTCGCACAAAATATTTATAACTTCTTATTTCTTCAGTCTGCAAAATATATATAATTATATTTTATATATATCATAAATAATTCTTTCTCTTCATTTCTTGAATCTAGTCAATTTCAAAGTCACTTTACCAGACATTCTTGTTCGCACACGCTGAACTTGCAGAGAAACCAGTCTGCAATTTTTTTTTTAAATAAAAATGCAATTTGTTAACATTTTATTATATTTATTATACATATTTATATAATTATTATTATTATTATTATTATTTTACACACATGTCGATTAATAATTACATCTGCGTTTTAAGTTACTAATATGGACAGAACGAAATATTGTATGTCGATATTATTTATTTATTTAATGTTCATTTCTATTTATTTTTTAATTTCAATTAATTTTCATTTCAAGTGCTTGCTTCTGCTTCTAGTTTTGCTACAATTGAAAACATTTATTATTATTATACATTTTTTTATTTATTTACTTTTTGCTCGAAATACAAAATTCCTTAAATGTTTCAGCTATTTTTTTTTTTTTTTTTTTTTTGTAATTTCAATTGTTTTACTTTTTGCATTGGATTTTGTATTATTTTATTCTACATTATTTATTATATATCTGTGAAATTGTTTTTTATTTTTTTTTTTTTTGTTCTCTTTCATTTCAAAGACTTTAACACGTTCAAGAATTGTTCATTCTCTTTATAACATATACTTAGAGTATAAACCTAATAAGGCACACATATTCATTGTTCAAAATTATTATCATTATCATCATTATTTATTCTCATTATTATTGATTATTATTTTTATTATTTATTATTTCATATATCATATTTAATATTCATATTCATATTGATTTTAATATTGATTTATTTATCGATTCTATTTTCAGTTGCTTCTCCTGTCGGTCGCTCGGTCGGTCGGTCGGACGACAGCTTCTCCGGTCGATATTAAGTTCTTGTTCTTCCCTTTACTAAATTGACCAGCATCGCTAAATGTTATGCAATCCTATAAGTATTATAGTACTCATATCTGTATATATACTATATATATATCTATATGTATATAGAGAGAGAAAGAGACAAAGTAATTCCAATCATTACTCAAATCCAATTTATCTACGCGGCTTGCCAAAACTACTTGATGGTCCCAATGGGCCATACATTGCATGTGGATGATGTTGCATATGTGCATTGGGCATCGCATGTGTGGCACCAACAGCACCATTTGCCATTGCTGCCTGTTTGCGTTGCAGTGTCGCTGGTCCTGGTGCCATTTGTCTACGATCATTGCCATCATTAAGATCCAAGCCAGCTACCATTTGTGCAATTTCACGCTCCTTCTTCATATCTGGTGGATTAAACTGAAGACTGGCCAGTGAGCCATGACTGCGACTGCGATGCTCCTGGCGTATAGAATAGCTAAATGCACGTTCATTTAGATGTCCCTTGCGACGATATATGCCAGTGCCACCAGGTGATGGTGACTCTGCGCCTGAATTGCCCGAATCATCGAGACCATTGCCCATGGATGCAGCCATTTTACGGTTAGACATGCTCAGTGGACGTGGTTCGCCAATCAATGATTGTGCCATCGATGGTGGCGGTACACCTGCCATTGCTTGTTGCTGATGATAGGCATAAATAGGTGGCACAATGGGCATGCCAACAGGCACACTGCCTCCTCCATTTTTCTTGTCCTTTTTCTTCTTTTTGCTCGTGGAGCGTGATGGCTGCAATGTTGCATATTGTTGTGGCAACATCATTGGTAACTGTAGTGGCTGCATGCCAGCCATATGATGCGCATGTTGCATTTGCATCATGTGATGTTGATGTGCATGGGATGGATGTGGATGCGCATGATGCGGCGGTCCTGGTGGTCCTGGTGGACCCGGTGGAAAACCGCGATGACTAATTGTATGATATTGGCGTGCGGCATGTGGTCCCGATACAGGACCATATATAACACTAGCTGGTCCTGGTGCATGTCCTGGTACTGCTGGTCCTGGTCCTGCATGCAATTGTGAGCGATGCAATGCTGCCGGATGCATGGGCTTTGGTCTAATCAGGGTGCCCGATAAACTCTGGCTGCCGCTTGATTTCGATGACTTCTTGTCACGTTTCGTTTTGCGTTCCTCTTTCACTGGCGGCGGTGGCACATCGATGGGCGTGCTAATCTGACGTGCTCGTAGTGGTCGGCCCAATGTGGAACTATTGCCTGGATATAACTCATAGGGACTCTCAACGACACCAATGCTATCCAATTGATCCTGTGAGCCACTCCAGACCTTATGATTCTCATCGCCATTATATACAGATGCTTCGCCATCATCGACAGTCACATTCAAGTCTGCGCTGCTGCCATAAACTGTAAACATACCAAAAATAAATAAATTTCAAATATTGAAAGTAATATTAATAATAATAATAATAATAATGAATCAAGATATCTTTAAGTATGTATATATATCTATATGTATATAGAACAAATTAAAAAGTTAAAAGATATCATTACGATCGACTTGACTGAACTGACGTTAATGTCTAAAGTTTCAGTCGATAGCCAGTTGACCTTCGCGGCCAATGGATGCTGTCCGCTAAACAATTGCTATGTACAATGTGCTTGAAGGGACGGACTCGACGGGCAGGCAATACCCAGGGCCGCACTTGTCTCACATTACCATAGTACTATCGTTTGTATATTTTGCTAGTAAAATGCTGAGTAAAGCGCTGATTCACGCGCAAAATGCCAATCGATTGCGGGGCGGTAAAAAAAAAAGACAAGACAAAACAAGACAAGTCAATGGCATTTCCATTAACCAAAAAAAAAAAATAAATAAATAAAAATAAATAAAAATACAGAAAATTAGCCGAGCGCGTCTAAACCAAAACGTCCAAAATAAAGTTGAAAAAAAATAGTATATGGGCCAAGACCGTCAAGACGTTAAAGAGCTGACTGACAACGATCGCTCGCATTCAAATGAATCGATTGCGAAGTAATTGAATGACTTCGATTCGTATTTGAGGTCTCTTTACCGTTCCCATAACACGTACACTCACACACACAGACACACACACACACATAGAAAGATAGCTTACATGTGCCTTGGTCAGTTAAGCAACGTAAGAAATACAAATACATGTGTAAGTTGTATGTACTACGACAGCGACTGCGACTGCGACGCCGTTAAAGTCAACGTTTTTTGTCGCAGCCGATGAAGGTTGGCGCGGTTCTGCGGCGCATTTGGGCCATGGTAGCAACGGCAACTGTTTTGTAATATATAACGGTAATTTAATAACCTGAACATGGCTACACCTGCAAACTAATGTTAACTCTTTCTCTCTCTCTCTCTCTCTCTCTCTCTCTATCAGTCTATCTCTTTCTCTTTCTGTCACTGTTTCCCGCTTTCTTTCTCTTTTTGCCACAAAACCAGCCTAGGCACAGTTCGTGGTCGCCGTTTCATCCCGTTCCATTACAATATCTACCCTGCTATCCGCTTAGCCTCAACACTTGACGACGTGTAACTTGCTCTTTATACTCTTACAAAGTGCATTGGCATTAGCATGTAATATGTATTCGCAGCAGGCAGCAAATATTTTTAAATAGAAAAAAAATATTAATATTCTCTTATCATTTTCTGATTTTAGAGTATAGAGTAGAGTATATATTTCTTCGGCTTGCCAAATGTCAGACGATTCATTCTTGATTTTTTTCTACTTTTCGTCTGCCTTTTGTTGTGTCTTTGCTTCTTGGCCATGCCATAATTTGGTTTTGTTCCAACACTGTTTTTTTTTTTTCGTTTTTTATATTTTTGCTATTCTTCCACTTTGTTGCTGGAGGCATGAGAAATTCGCGCCCGCTTTGGGGTCTATTGACCCCACGAGACGCGACTGACTGACGCTGAAAATGAGAGCGAACCATTTGCTACAAAAACCTACAAAACTTTGCCCAACCCCCTAAAAAAAATTGTAAATTTATAAGAAAAAAGCAGCAAAAAAAAAAAAAATGATAATAAAAAATAAAGAAGAAATATTGCAATATATACATGGTGAGAACTGTTCACCTGTTTTGGCTGTTTTGCTGTTTTGGCATGTAGCTTAATTATGGTCGCACTTCAGAGCATTTCACATGGACAACAAAAGTTGAATATTATTAACATGTTGAATGTTTAAGGAGTTCAGTTCGTTTGGGCCAATTCACAAGTGATCTTCCCAATTTCAAGTAGCAGACAATATTCACACGCGTACAGACATACACATACTCACATGAAAACATATACAGATACAGATACAGATTAATATCTTTAAAACTTTCATTTTTGCCCTCAACATGAAGATGATATTCGAAAGTGAATTTAAATGGTTTTTGACCTGGCTAACTGACATCGTTTATTATACGTTCTCTGTTGGCCAAAAATTGCCAATTTTGTGAGAATTGAAAGTGTTCTTTTTATATATATAAATAAATAAAAGAGGAAATGTAACTATATAATAAATATTTTATATCGTGCAAAATAATAATAAATTTATCGATTACTATATGTATATCCTAGGCGGAACAGTTTGTTTTGGCATATAGATAGATAGTATGTTATGATGGTGAAACTCATGTCGCGATTTCACTTTGATTTGGTCTTTAAGCTTGTACGTTTTGTTACTTTTACCATAATCTGCTTAAACGCTTTGCGGAAGTTAATCAAATTCCACAAAGATTGAATTGTAGCTAAGTAGCGGCAGCAGTAGCAGTAGCAGTAGCAGTAGCAGTAGCAGCATTGGCTTTGGCTTTGGCTTTGATTTTAAACGGTTTATGCAGGGTAAAAATGCAAAATATAAATAAATAAATAATAATTACACTTCCACTTGCAATTTACGCTAATTTCACTTAAGCGTGCAATTTGATTTATAATTTTTTTAATTTTTAATTGTTTTTTTTTTATATTTTCTTTAGCTTTTGTTTTGTTGCGATAATTGCGCGAAATGATTTCAACAAGCTTGAGACTTCTCTTCCTGTCGCTCTAAACATTGACTCACTGGCTCCCCATCGACTACCCGTATTTGAGTTAAACTTATGTCATAAGCAAAGCAACATTCGAATCCATTCACGAAAAGTAAAATTAATACTCTCACTTAATGTGGCGAGCGAATGTGGCAAATGTGGCAAAAGTGGCGAGTGGCCACAGCGCATGCGTGCGTGAAAATTGTATTTCCACGTTCAACTGGACAGCAAATAAATAAAAAAAAAAAACAATGATGCAGAGTTTGTTATGCAGTTTGGTACAGCATGGGTAATAAAAATATATACACACACATACACATACACATACATACATAAATATGTATTTAGGTAAGTTATTTAGGTGTTTAGGTGTTCAGGTGTTCAGTTGCTCAGTTGTATAGCTGAGCAACTTTATTTCAAATGAAAATCAATGGAAATCTCAAAATGTTTTAAAGTTATAGCCAAAAAACAAAAAAAAACTTGAAATAGTTAACGTTAAGTTGGCCAAAAACAATAACAGAAACACAAACGATTGGCATTTAACCGTTTTTATTTTTTTTTTGCCATTCATGAGCCATTCCCCTAAGTGAAATACCTAGCGGAAAGGGGAGTGCCAGAAGCTCAAAAAAGCGCCTTCGTTTCAATGTTTTTGTTTTCTGTTTTGACTTGAGTCTCTCTCTCTCTCTCTTTCTCTCTCTCTCTGTCTCTTATGTCTCGAGCGATGCAAAATGTGGCCTGGAATTTACTTTTGTTGTTGTTGCATTTGTTGTTGTTTCATTGTTGGCTTTGCCATTTCGTTTTCCGCTGGCACGCTTGCCACCGGATGGTTGCACCAATGCTCCAATCACCATTGACTCCATCGTGCCGCAGCTGCTCAGCTAAAGAGCTGAACTGGGACGACGCCAACGTAGAATGCCAGACGAATGAGTAATGGAAGGCAACTTCATTCCTTCATTATACATACTATACTAGACTATATATAGTAAGTTATGCATACTGGAAATTTATAATACTTTGATTTCTTTTGTCAGATATTTTGTTAGATAAATTTCAAGTAATTGCAAAATTATTTAGAATTTTTTTTATTTAATTTATTAAAATTGTTTTTTTTAATTATAGGTTCAATTAACTTTCAAGTCTAATGTTTTTTAATTAAGGGAACTTCTATCAGGAAGTACATATAAATCAATCAATTTTAAACTGATTTTATAATGTGAGAAGAGAAAATAAAAAATTTATGCTATTATTCATGAATAAATTTATACAATTTACTGTTTGCAATGCTATATAATTGTTTTATGAAGGGAATTCGAAATTATTTCATTTATTGCTGCTGCTCATTGATATAATAAATTTCATTATTGTTTTCATTAAATTTCACATTAACTAAACAAAAGCCAGAAAAAGTGCACTTAAAAATCAGAAGAAGAAAGAGAGAGACAGAGAGATAGAGATAGATGTAGATGTAGGTCATAAGCTGGAATTCGACAATGATTGTTAGCAATTTTGTTTTTTTGTATTTTTTCAGTGCCAGAAATGTAGCCGTGCAATCATTGTAAATAATCAAAAACAAATTTGTATAATCGAGTTATGATAAAATGCAGTCCAACAATAACAACATCAACTGGCATATCGATAGACCACAAAAAAAAAAAGAAAAAAAAAAGCCAGCAACAAAATGTTGCAAGTCAACAGCGAGTGCAACAGCAACATGCAACAGCAACGAGCCCAAGTCATTCAACTGCAACTGGATTTCGGTTAATGTGCCTGCCAGTCTCTTGATTTACCTCTCGCTTCTTTCTTTATGCTATGCATCTCTATCGCTAACTCTTTCTCGCTCTCACACACAAGTAGTATATCTATCTCTAGCACTCTCAATCTGTGTCTGTGCATAGTTTGTGATCTGTCTATATATCTATTTCACGCTCAGCCTCTTAGCTAGCTTCTTTGCATAATAATAATAATGCAACAAACGAAGCAAACAACAACAACAACAAGAGCAATAGCAACATTGATGCAGCTCGTAATAACAGCTAAAATTGTTGCAGACTTTTGCTGTGTTTTGTTGGCGCAGCCAACGGAAGTTAAAGCCGGTCGCTTGCTCTCTTGCTTCGCTTGTTGCTTGTTGTTGTTGTTGATTTTGCTTATAGCTGATGCTGCCACTTCTTCTGTGCTCGCTGCTCTCCCACCACAGTTCGATATTTCAGTCATGGTCAAGTGGTCAACCCGTTGTTGCATTTTCGCTTTGTAATCGACGCCGACTAGTTTTCCTCTCCATACTTACAGATGCAGATAAACTCATTTCTAATGCAACAACAGCAACAACAACATGAAAGCAGCAAGTGATTTTTTTTTCAAGCTTGCTTTTGCATCTCTAAATTGATAATTATTATTTATTATTACCAAAGTCAAGTTTTTTTTTTTTTTTTGTTTTTATGTAGAGAATTTCCATTAGTTTATTACATAATTTTCATGGATTTTTCCCCAAAACAATTTAGGTCAAATTTTAAATAAAGGTGTCGCACCATCAGTTTTTTTTTTTGTATTTTGTGAAACTGGAAATCGGCGCTTCAAAAATGTGCAACTTGTTTTATTTTTGTTGTTCGAGGCAAAAAGAAAAAGAAAAAAAAATGTAACCAACATCGCAAGTCTCGACAAAAGCCACCTGCAAATTGTTTGGATCAACAGCTTGGGGCGCGGCTAACGGATATCGAATTTTTGGTTAAAAGACTGACGGCAGGTTCAGCAATTGTATTGAGAAAAAAAAATGTTATTTCTCAATAAACTTGAATAGCTGAATATAGATTACATAGACACACACACACACACACACACTACACAGATACACTAACAGTGTGAGCAGCGACACTTAGCACACTTTTGTGGCATTAAAACAAATTGAAATTAGTTTATTTAATTACAACAAATCGCAATAAACTTCACTGCACTGAAAGAAAAAAAGGCAATTATTTATCTAGTAAGAAAGCAAGAAAGAAAGAAAGAGAGAGCAAGAAACTTGTATACTTAGCATGAGATTTCTTACTTTATGATGCCAACACACTCGGCGACATAACCTCAATTCGTCGTGCAAACAATGAGCAAGAAGCTCAACCTTAATCTCAAAACTGTCTACAAGGCAAATTAACAATGTTAATTAATAGAAAATTTTTTTTTTTAACTTGGACAAAGAAAGAGACAAAGGGACAGACAGAGAGAGAGAGAGAGAGAGAGTGAGAAAGAGAGTCACGTGTGGCAGGCACAAGAGATTTTATCATATCTAAAATAAAATTTCACTTGCTCACACGCTCAAGCTAAAAAAAAAAAAAAAAAAAATATATAAGAATTCAACTATAGCTTCAGTTCACTTAGTCACGGGTCTCGCTCTGTCTTTACTTCCAGCCGATTTCACACTTCCCAGCAAGCGAACATACTACTGTATAGCTGACTGATGACTGAGTGTTACTATGTATGAGTGTGTGAGTGTATATAGATACTACCTTCTTCCCACCACTCAACTTGAAGAGAAGCAACTATGATTGTAACAAGAAAGTGGTGAACGGGGCAATAGCCAAGTCAAAGCTCAGACCAAAAAAAACCAAAACCAAAACCAAGAGCAAGACCAAGACCAAACAAATGGAAAATACTCATAACAGAAGAAAAAAAAACCCTAACCCAAAATTTTCTCACGCGTTCATCTCAATTTACGTACTCACTGGGCGCCCATACCAACACGTAACATACACACACATATGTATATTTTATAATAATATCTATATAGTATATATACCTATATTTATAGCTGGGTTGCTTTGCGTTGGCGGCGCCGATGTCTGCTAATCTGCACGCGACCAAAGTTCCTGCAGCTAAAGAAAAAAGAAGACAACTACGACGACGACGACGATGAAGATCATCAAGTTATTCAACCCAAGTTTCCTAAGTGCTGTAACTGTCTTCTGTCTGAGTGTGTGTGAGTGTGCGTGTGTGTGTGTGTGATGTTGCCTACTGCAGTTGAGAATGACAACTAGTGTCCAAGTGAGCCAAGAGGCTGTGAGAACCTGACTAAACGAATGGCCACAAAACATAATAAATTACACACGCTCGCCCGGAATGATGGGATGATGGGCTGTTGGATTGTTCGTCTGTTGCCTCTTTACTTCATGGGGGATGATGAGGAGTTAGTTCATTAATTAGCGGGAAACGAGGCCTGCAAGTCACTTGATTTGCATACTTAGTTTTGATGATAAGGCAAATGTAAATATACATATACATATGTACTTAAATATTAGTAGCAAAAGCAGCCAAGTAATTTCCTCTCATTCATTCATTCATTCATTATTAAAGCATGACAATCTCTCGCAATTTTGTATCTAGTGCGAAGCTATAACACCGCTTAGAAAGTAAATACAGACACACGTATATACATATATATATATATATATATATAAATGTAAAGTTTGCTTTGAAATCGTTTGAAACTTAAAGATAGTATAACGATTTAGTAGCAATTTCTACTTATTATACTAGACAAATGGACAGACAGACAGACAAACAGACAGTTAATAGGGAGGAGTTCAGGTCGAAAGCGAAATGCGACTAATTTGCATGGCAAACTCTAGAGATCGAGCTGTTCAAGCTGTTAGAAACACATTTAACATTGGCATCAGCGTTCAGCTTCGTTTTATACTGCTGTACATATGTATGTATGTTATGTATGTTGTTGTGCTGCTTTCCTCAACTTTTAGCAATTTACATGCTAATTATCATAACTTTGCTATAACCGAAGCAACATCGCGTCGCTTCGATTGTAAACTTTAGCTTCAGCAATAACTTCAACTTACTATATATGTCTGTATGCTGACCAGGGGAAACAACAAACTCATAAAGAGACGATTTTTGTGCCTCTGCTGACTGTTGACTGTCGTCAAAATTTAAATAAGTGGAAAGTGTTTAAAAAGCGACAACAACAGCAACAACAGCAACAGCAACAACAACAAAAACTCTACAGCCGCCGTATAAATGTTTGCTGGGCGTGTGTCGCGTTTCTTTTCGTGACACAAAAATATTTTAGCTAAGACTTGAAAATTTATCTTAACTTTTTTTCATTTTTTTTTGTTTTCTTAAGAGGGAAATTGTTTTGAAAAATTGATGAATACTCTAATAAATTTCAAAATATTTGCAACTTTTGTTTTTGCTATGCAAAAAGTAAAAAATGAAATTTTTTATCCTCATATATTTTGCAGTGTTCAAAAGACATTTTCAATTAGTTAAAAAAAATGTAGAAAAATGTCACGTGGCCATTGCTAGCTAGCGTTAAGTGCTTCTCTCCGACACTAGACACCAGTCACCAGTCAAACAGTCACCAGACACCGGTCATCGTCATTCATCGTTTCACCCAAAAAGGTTTCTACGTTTTGTTTTTTTTGGTTGGCACTTGGCACTTGCCAGTCCCTCCATCTATCCATCCATCCATCCATCCATCAGTCTATATGTCCATCAGCTTGTCTGCTCATCAATTCAACAGTCAGTCAGTGGAACGTGCATAAAGATTTTCAGTATTTTAAAAATATCTGCACTGCACCCAAAATACTTTCGACGACGCTGTGACAACATTTTCTATTTTTCAACAATGTCTGAGCCAAGTTTACTATTATTTTTTTTTTCGATGTTTGCGTGATTGACTAGATATATATATATATATATGTGTGTGCGTATATTTCTCTCTCTCTCTGAATGTGTATATATATGTGTGTGTATTTCAAGGTGAGGCTCATCTTTTGCGGACACTTGAATGATAAACGATGAACCTTAAGCTTCAAGTATCAAGCATCAAGCATCAAAGCTGAGCTGTTTGTTGTTTTTGTTGTTGTTATTGTTATTGTAGTTGTTTATATAAAAACTTAAATATTATTTTTATTGACATTGCACATTTAATTGAGTTATTGCCTAAACATTCCAAAAAGCTTGCTCATAGTGCTTATAACGTTAAACATCGGGTGCTGAGATCATGGCTATAGATGAGAAAACAAAAGCAGTTTGCTTTTTTTTTTCCTTCTTTTTGTTGTTGTTCTTGTTGTTGTTTTTCTAACGTTTCTAACGTTTCGTGTCGGTCACATGCAGCTAATTAGTAAATGACAAGCCAGTCGTACCGTCGCCTGACTGTACCTATGTATACTTGTATGTCTGTGTATATCTGTGTATCTGTCTGTGTATTTTGTCGAGTACCTGCTGCTTGAGTGCCTGATACTGAACTATAGATAAGATGTGTTGAAACGAAAGACTTAGGCAACGAACTTAACCAACATGACGAACTCTAATATATTGCAATTACCATACTTACAATTCTTGACTGATGTATAACCCTCAGCAGCGCTGCCAGTGCTACCTCCATTCATGCCTAGGCCAGAGCCATTGAGCACATGTCCATTGGAGGTACGTCCCAAACTGTTTAATGTTGTCGTACTGCCGGCACGCGATCTCCAGCCACTTTGTCCAGCAAGATGATGATGATGATGATTATGATGATGACCATTACCATTGCCGTTGGCCAGGCCAACGCTGGTGAGGTCACCATTCGATTTACTGCCGGCACCACTTTTCAGTGTGCCATAGACACTGCTAGCACCGCCGCCCGTGCTGCCAGTCTCCAATTGTCGTGCATATGAATTGTCTGCATAGGCATGGAAACAGCATCTGACTAGAGCGTTGGCTGCCGCCTCGCGTTTACAAATGAAGACGTGGCATTCGAGCACCTTGATGCCAGTGGTGCGACGAAGAATGGCTGCAAAAATGGGCGGGTGCTGAGCACGCGGCATGCGCGCAAATGGCGAATCAAGTGGTAAAAACTTTGGCTCCGGATTTGAATTGCCACGCTCCGGTATCAAAACTTGACGCACTGCGGCACAATAATGCAACGATTCAATGGGAAAGAAACGTGTTATCTGCTTTAAATTCTCATCCACATTCTCCAGCAAGATGCCATTGGACCAAACACTTAGCCAACTATCAATACCCTTGGCACCTACAGCGCCCTCAGACGGATATAAGCTACGCAATGGCTCTTGTATACCCTGTAATCCATCCTTACTCTGACGCGGCACAGCGCTACCGAGATAAAGCACACGGCAGCGGCAAATGGGCGTGGAATCGCCCATCATCAGGCACTGTTACTGCAACAATAGCAGTAGCAACAACAACTAGAAAATAACGATGACAACGGCGACAACGACGTTGATGACGACAATGACGACAACAACAGCGACAACGACAGCGATAGAACAACAAACTCGTCGTCTTACGTTTACGTGCAAGTTTTGTTACGTAGCGTAGAGAACGTAGGCGCGTTTCGAGACCGAACAATGTGGATTTTCTGGTTTTTTTGCTTTATATGTTAGCCACGTACATACAAACACAGGTTAAGGTATATATGTGTGTATGTGTGTGTGTGTTACGCCTGTCTGTGTGTTTTGTTGTGTATTGTATTTTGTATTTTGTGTGGTTCTTAAGACGTCGCGAGAGAATTTGTTCGCTTAGGTAAGCGGATATTTCTTACACTGCCATTCGCATTCACTAACAAAATACAACAAAACCAACAACAACAACAACAGCAACAACAATGTATGGTAGAAAAACACACATGCACCACCATCACACTTGTTCACATGCATACACACACACACTTAGACATATGTATACTACTACAAACACTCTCGGCCATAATATCAGCACACATAAAAAAAACACGCGCTCCGTACAACCTTTTCGACTCAGTTGACGAGCTCTAAGAATTTTTGCTTGCTGCTGTTGTTTTTTTTTTAAATCAAATTTTTTTTTTGTGAATTTGTTTTTTTTTTTTGTTTTATAGTATAGAAAATCGTTAGGTTTCCGCCACAAGACGATTCTCTTTCTCTCTCTCCTTTCACTCACTTCGAACACTTCACACACAAACACGAGACGTTCAATCAAGTCGAAAAAACAAATATGGCGTCATGGGATTCTGAGTTTTTGCGGTTCCCTTTTTTGCACATTTCGTTGTGTCCGTATTATTATTATTAATATGTATATCTATATATATTATTGAACACCACTGTACTTGGCGCGATTCGTCGTTGCAGTCGAAATATTGATTAAAAGTAGTTTTATCTTGTCTTAGATATTTAAGCGGTGACTCTACCTCGAATATTTTTTTTTAATACTCAATCAGCTGTAGAGTTAATGCTCCGTTCGAGACTTGTAATCGCGACGACGTCTCACTATGGAATGAATACAAAATTCATGAGTGTCGTCTACGTGGTCTTTTCAATGTAGAAATACAGAGACTTGATCTCACTGCTCTCAAGTCAAGTAATCGCTCTGCGCGCTCAGCTGCACTCAGACAGAGGGCAAGCTTAAGTGATAGAAAGAGAGAGACAGAGAGCGAGTTAAGACAAGTACCTGTCGCTACCCACCAGCTGGAAGATGTTTGCGCAGGTAAAACCAAGAGAGAGAGAGCGAGAGAGACTTGTGGATTGTATTCATATTTCTAAGTCCATAACAGCTTGAGCCAAGGTATAAGTGTTACTCTCTCTCATACTCTCGATCTTGCGCTCTTTTCGGCAACCTCTTCCAGCTGAATATCTGAACAAGTATTTTGCACCAATACAAAGAACCAAGTTTTTGTTGTACTGTGTCAAATTACCGGTTTATCAGCTTTGCAGCAAAAGACGTCGGTATTTTTATCAGCCGGGCAGGCAAGTTCTTTGCAGAGTATGAATGCATATAATTTAATGGGTGTTGTCTGGAATTCTTAAAGGCTCAGCACAATTAATGGTCTTGATTGGCCTTGTGCAGAAAAAATTTTAATTAAATTCTGCTTTATAAATTTAACCAAAAAAAAAAATAAAATAAAATAAAAAATATATTAATAATTTTTTTTATTAATATTATTAATGTAAATATAATAATAAATAATATAAAATAATATAATAATAATAATAAAATAAATATTTTAACAAAATATCTGCACTCTGTATATCATTATTATGGCATAGTCTGCTCTAACGGCAACCAACAGAAAACGTCTCAAATTATGGTTTGTGTATTTGCTAAAAAGCTTTATGTGGGATTTTGCGTCTCAGCTAAATCAATGAACTTTTATATGCACAATTATCCAGCGGATATTTGAATTTACATATTAATAATGAGAATTTAAAGGTAATTCATTAATTATTAAGAAATTTATATGAATATTGAAATTGTGACGCTGATAAGAAATTCTATATCTTTAAAGCATATAAATATAATAAATAAATAAATAAATATTGTATGCATCACAATATGTAAATTCAGTTAAATGATTCAAATAAATGAATATTAATATTTTTTTCTCTTTAATAAGTGTTGTCAGCGTAATAATCTTTCTATTAACTAATACATTATATAATTAATAACTAATAAATTGTTGAATATTGTAAGTGAAAAATACTATGCAATTATTTATTAATGATGAGTAATAATAAAATGATTGGAAACTTAAAAGTCCCGTTATTAATGGTCATAGAATGAAAATGAAAAGTTTACATTTTAAGTAATTTTTGACAACATCGTTGTTCTATGACTAGATTTGAACGCATTAAGTCTTTGCTTACAATTTGCGATATATTATATGTTATATAAATTTATGTACATATATATTTATTTCTTGTGGTATATATACATACATACATATGTCTATATATGTACATACATATGTATGTGGTTTCAGATCAAGATTTCGGGGATTTTAAAAAGCAAACAAAAGCGAAGCCAATTAGTGTTGTACTGTTGTACTGTTGTACACATACAAATGAGTATGTCACTCTTTACACACATACATATATACATACATACACACACACATCCATACATATGTAGTATATTCGCGAATGAAAGTAATTGAAATTTCAGTACACAAGATTTACTGAAAATTAACGTTACCAGTCATGGGATTTCCAAGAAACATACTTAAAACAAGAAATATTAGGTAACCTAAACATATTACCAGAATTGCAAGCAATTCATTTATGAAGCTCAAATACACTTTATAAAAATTTTGGATAACCCGAAATAATTCTTGGATAATTTGGAATTTTCAAATTGATGCTAATGCTGTAACTCAATAAACTTTACAGATCGTTGATCTAATTTTGTTAATTTGATGACTAAGTTTAAGAAATAAAGTAATGTTTAACTGACACTTGTGTATGCTCCTGGTACTTCTTCCATTGGAAGTAAGATTTATTCCGGATAACACAAATTATAATAAATTAAGATTTATATTTGATTGTTATACATTTTATTATTGCAAATATTTGCTTTATATTCCAATATCAGGTGACACCAGACTACTGAAATGATTCACTATCGAACAATTAAGCTGCATTTATTTTAAATGATTAAGAAATGATTTATAGAATCCAAAAGTTAAACTTTGATTTTAGTTAATTGTTGTTTATGTTTATTTACACAAAACTCAAGCGTATAAATTTGATGTTGATCTAATATAAAAATACTTTAAACTGGTCAAAAATAAATTTACCGTTGCAAAAATATAAAAATAAATATTGTCAATCATGAAATTTCCAGGAAACAAGAATTGAAAACAAGAATTTTTAGGTAATTATTACTTTGACAAAAAAATTGGGGAAACTTATTAATCGCATTGGAATTAGTTTAAACGATTAAATGCCATTAAGCAATGAGCAGACAAATTATTTGTCAAAGAAAATAATTGATTGGAGTTTCCTAGAATATTTATGTTTATCCCACGCCCTCCCCAGAAATACGAGCTTAGTTAGTATAGTCGTACGTATGTATATACTACACGTAATCGTATCTGTTAATGAACTTTATTTCACAAAAGTTGCAATGCTCAAGAGAAACGAACAAGATCGAACAAGTCACTGTGTATTGCGAGTAAAACCGGGCTTGAGATAAGTTCTAATACGCGACTGATATTACACGTGCTGCATTGGCGCGAGAGTAAAACCAGTTAGCCGCTGGCCAATTGAGAATTGAGAAGAAAAAAAAAAAAAAACATGATCTCGAACTTGGGTAAATAACAATTTATGCATTTTAATAAGCACCTTCTCCCAATCCCAAGCACGCGAATCGAAGAGATACAAAAGCGAGGCACACGACGAAACGTTTCTCATTCTCAGAGTAGCTGGTGGAAGATCAACAACCCATTTTACTAGCGGCAATTGCTTGGCAGAACTACAAACAACGTTAACATCAACATCAGCATCAACAACAACAACAACAATTGGCAGTGAGAAGCACAGACAAACTTGGACAGGATGCAGTCATTTTATATAGGCACTTTGGGCCTTTTTTTATTGGCCATACCAACAGTTGTATTAACTCGTAAGTAAACTTAACAGAGATGCGTTGGTAAATGTTTTTTTTTTTATATATAGTATAAAGAAAAAAAAAGTGTTATATACTTTATATACTTGTCTATATAAATTTGAAATAATTTTGATACAACCAGTTAAACAAGTTATAAATTATCAATGAAATTTCTTAATTATAAATATTAATCGATTGTTGTCATTTCAGAGTCTGACAATAGCTGTCGTTTACCCAAAGGTGACACTGGCACTTGTATACCAGCTCTTGAATGTCAATTTGTACGAGATCTTCAGGCAAAATATGGTCGTAATGTTCCACGCTCGATACAATATCAGCTAAAGCAGATGGCCTGCGATAGACGACAACATAATGCAAGTTTATAGTTGATATTTATCTATCTACATATAACTAAGTTTTTGCTTTTCTTTAGGTATTCTATTTATGTTGTCCTGAAACTACAGAAATCAAAGCTCATAGCAATGATAATACGGATGAAACAGAACATAAATCACCAGTTGCTCGCCAGGCAAAACTGAATCTGCAAGGCATCGATCCCCGCGGATTAAATTTATTAAATTCAGTTAGAGATTGTGGCAAGAAGAGTAATATTAAATTGAGCGGAGGTGAAGTTACCAAAATTGGAGAATTTCCTTGGATTGTGCTACTCAAATATAAAACATCGGAAGGAAGACCTTTCTTATGTGGTGGCAGCTTGATCAGTGATCGTTTTGTGCTGACCGCAGCTCATTGCGTAGCGAACGGTGCAGAACTGTAAGTTTCAGCAAAATTCTGGAGTCTTACGTTTTTATTAATTGATTTTCCTTGTTCTACAGCATTGGAGTACGCATGGGAGAACATAATTTGGATACAGAACAGGATTGTCAATTTCTTGGCGGACGTCGCAAAGAATGCTTACCACCTTATGAGGAATATGGCATTGAAGATATACGTCCACATCCAAAATATAGTTCCATTCACAATGACATTGCTCTAATTAAGCTCGATCGTACTGTCAAATTTAAGAGTCACATTAAGCCCATCTGTTTGCCGATTGACAGTAACTCAAAGGATATTGCATATGATCAAAGCTTTTACATTTCCGGCTGGGGTACAACAGAGAAAAGGGAACCATCATCAGTTTTGCTCAAGGCCGTAATCAAACGTGAAGATTTGAGTGTTTGTCGTAATTATTATTCTGCTCCGGTCACAAATAATCATATTTGTGCCGTTGGTGAAGGTATTTTGCATACCTGTCGCGGTGATTCTGGTGGACCACTGTTCTTTCGTAATCCATACAAGGAGACTGTTCGCTATGTGCAATATGGCGTTGTATCCTATGGTGGACAACGTTGTGGCACTAAGAACAATCAGCCAGGCGTATTTGCATCAGTGCTTGATATGTTGCCATGGATTACACAGAATCTGTATTAATGACAACTTCGACAGATATGATAAGGATTCATGACTTATACGTAATAGTTTTATTTATTTCATAGTTTAGTTCTCAAATGCCATTGCCAATTGTTACAAATTATTGGCATATTTAGATAATAAGTTTCGTGAAATTATTTACTACACTTACATTTATATATAATATACATAATAAATTTGCAGCATGAAAATGAAATTAAAATAAATTTATTTTTTATTATTTATTATTAATGTGATTTTGCTATGCATGCAAAGCAAACAAAATTCAGGGAATAAATTTGCTTAAAGTTGTCTGTTTTTGGGCGTTAAATTATACATTAGCATAAATTAAAAATGAATTATTAAAAACCATTCTTTACGATGCTGAATATATTAACTTTAGATTTATATTTGACAATTTTATTCTTTTTCTTATTCTTATTGTTGTTGTACTTAGAAACACGTATAATAATATTTTTGGTTTTTATTTGATATACATAGTTAGCTTGTTTTCAACGTCTGGTATCACCTGATTTTCTAATGAATCACTATCGATGAGTTAAGTCCCGAATATTTCTAAGTAAAAGCTTTTATATAAAACATTGAAAATTTCTAGGAATTGCAAATTTTTCTATTCTTTTTTTTTTGCAATCAGTAGCCAAATTGTGGTTTTATTTTATTACTTGACAGATTTTGCTTTAATTTGACTACCGAATATATGTATATACATAGATACTAATACTGACAGATGCGTCAGCTCAGAACATTTAGAACAAGAATTGCGCTTTGCGACGAGTACAATGCCCCATCAGAGGCTATCAAGTTTAGGTAAGGCAACAAACCGCATTGCTAATTTTTTATTTGTTTACATTTCCAACGGCATTATCTGTCCGTCTCCTCAGTTATTGCATTAATAAATAATAATAATAATAAAAAAAAATGTAAGATAATCTCTTGTGATTCACAACGATGTAAGCCAATGTAATAACTTAAACTCCCATAGTCAACTTTGTAGCCCTCTGAAGACTGTTGCTACTTATGGCGTATAGTTGTGAAATCTATAACATATGTAAATAGTATACATATATACATATATACATATGTATATATGTATATGCAATGATTCTGATTCAGACTTAATTCCAAGGCATTTAGTCATCCAGGTTATAGCTTTGATTTGCTACAATTTGCGGTTTAATATTTTACATTTATTGTCTCGCCTTTTTGTCGTGTAACTAACTAACAACAAGCTAATCACACGCGTCGCTTTAATAAAGCTATAAGTTTAGTTAGTTAAAGCATTAAAAATGCATTAAACATGCGAAACCCCGAGACATGAGATTTACGTTAGTTCTTGCTTAACATTGGGGGAATCCCTAACCGACAACAGGTCAATAATTAATTATTTATTTTCTGCTAAAAGTTGAAAACCAAAAAAAATCTGATATGAATATGAATATTAATATTGATGTGAATATATGCATGAATATGAATACTATACATACATATTATCTGTTTATATAAGACGGAATGATGTTTGATATAATAATTAGAGCGTCGAATAATCTAGTTCAGATATTGAATGCATATAATAAACATGTTGTCGTTGTAAAGTCGAAAGCTTAATATACTATATATTATATAATTAACAATAAATATTATAAAGAATATAAAGCTTACCATAATAAACAATATATATATTTTTTTTTTTTCTATATTTTACATTTTTTATTTAATATTAATTTTTTTTTCATTTATATTAAAAATAACTGACCTGCCATAACAGATATGTAAATTCTTTTAAAATTTATATGAATGATAGAGTATAGAAATTGACATTGATAAATTGAATAAATTGCTTTGAATTTCGGAACAATGCATAGATATTATCTGATAAAAACTATACTATTGTTCCTTATTTTCCAACGTTTTTTTAGGACTCATCCAAAAGCTCGACGCACAAAACAGACGAGTTTTGTTATTAGACGTGAAAGCGTCACAAGCAATGAGCTGGATAAGTTATTTGCCGCTGGCACTAAAAGGGTAAATAGCCAAAAGCTTTAACAATAACAAAACTTAATAAATATTATATATACATATATTACATAACTTATTTACTATTGAAAAATAAATTGCAGGTTAATTTATTTGATTACATTTTACTACTCGTTGCCATTTTTTGTGACAGTCTCCAGATCATTGCTAGAAAGTTTTGCATCTACATCGGTATCCTTTAATTTGGATACACTTTAGTAAGTTTTCGTATAACTATGAAAAGTGTACAAAAAAATATTTCACAAATTTTATTTTACAGTCTTAATTGGAATACTTCATTTCCGGCAATAACTGTCTGTGAGCTATATAATTCTGAAAAGATTTGGGATTTAAGTGATGAACATTTTGGCGTCGAGCATGCATTATATATCGATGATTTTATCACTGATATTGCATATTTTCGTGGCGTTTGCATAAGCTGTGAAAATTGTGATGTACTACGTTGTCCAGATAATTTTACAATGCTTTTAGATGTGGTCGGTAAACATAAATGCAATTTTACATGCCAATACATATTTAATATTTCATCTAAAATTTATTTAGTTTCGTAGCAAATGCCATGAACTCATTATGGAATGTAGTTATCTTAACGATATATTCGAATGTTGCGATATGTTCTTGCCCATACCCACAGAGTATGGTATATGTTTCTCTTTTAACTCAAATCAGGCACGCAAGATACCACAGGCAGAGTTTCAAAATAATCGCATTACTGGTGCAGCACACTTAAAATTTCATGCTGCCGCTGATATACAAGTTCATGTGCATGCACCCATCGATGTTCCATTTCATTTTGCCGAGGGTATGATACGTGAAACAGTTCTATTGGGCAACTATAAAGAACTTATACTAAATGTTATTGAAGTGTTCAATCATGAAAGTGTCGAAGAGTTGAGCTATGAACAGCGACGTTGTCGCTATAGTCATGAGCATGTGGAGCAACGTATGGGAATTTATGAATTCTATAGCTATTCTGGCTGCATTGTGGAATGTACTGTGGCCTTGCACTTATTGTATTGCAACTGTACAAGTCATTTTATGGCATTGCCGGGTCAAAATTCGTTGCCTATGTGTGACTATCAAGGATTGATTTGTTTGACCAGCATTAATGATAAAGTTATGGCAGAGCGTAAATCATGTGATTGCATTAGTTCCTGCGAGGAGCCAGAATACAATATAATCTTTAATACACCCGATGAGTAAGCAGCTTATGTAATAATTTATACAATTTTTAATTAATAATTAATTAATATTATAGCAAACAAGAAGCTGAAAAAGATATATCCGATATACAAGTGGCACTGGTTGAGTTACCAACACAACGTTATGTGCGACGCGTGGCTAAAACTCCTTTGGATTTGTTAAGTGTGTAGATTGTAAAACAAATTGAAATTATTTGATTTTTATTTTAAATTTTTTTTTTTACATTTACAGTTTCCGTTGGCGGTTTGGTGAGTCTGTTCTTCAATACATCAGCGTTGCGTTTAGTGGAAACAATATTTCTATTTTTGGAATATAGAAAACATATATTCAAATGGGCAAGCAAATTATATCTTGGCACTTTAAAATATTTACAGATTTTGTTAAGTTTAAAGTAAATCACATAATATTTTCAATAAATTCTAGTCCTCTTCCAATTGATCTTATATATGTATATGTATATAGAGTATGTAAGTATTTCTTATTAGTGCTTCAGATGCTGCTCATTTTCATTGGCACATAAACATTCTCTGATGATGAAGTGGGCCATGTTGTTGGCGTTAAAGCCTCCAGCAATGTTTCCATATAGCTGGGCAAGTAGACAATACTTGAAAATAATATAAGTGAAAACATTAACAACACACATCCATCTGCAAAAAAGGTTAAATAAATGTTGAAATAATGTATTCATTGTTTTAATTATTTACACTACAATCCAACTTACTAATTAGATTCTTTTCCCATGGCTCAAACATATTAATGCAAGTTACCAACTCATATTGGCGATACAAGTGTGTTACCGTATGTTTCAAATTCCACATTTTAAATGAATTATATATTATATTATATTTTTTTTAGTTTTTATTACGCTCTCGTCACTTGTACTCAGATAACACTATTAGCTTTATCAGTGCAAAAAAGTATCTATCAATCGATAATGTATACTGTGCAAAACAAACTGATAATAATATTTTTTGTTTATTTTACTTAAATACTTACTTTTACCTACATCAAATAATATTTCCGAGGATGTGTTTAGTTTAAATCATTTTTTGCTACAATACAAAAACAGCTGATTGCAATGTGACCAAACTATTTGGCAATTTCAGTGCTGCAAAGTGTCGTTGAGTTTCATGGCAAAGAGCTTATGCGTGACAGCTTAAGTGAAATCAGCTGTTTTCACGTTTTACCGCGAATTCTTGTCAAGTTTGAATTTTCTACTGTATTAAAAGTACCATAATAAGAAAAAAAATAATTAAATCAAAGAATCCAATAATTAAATGAATAATACTTAAAATTGTTAAAAAAATATGAAGATAAAATAATTTGTTATAATCTTATAATCTTAATTAATTAATAATTTTCCTGTTGAAATTTGTTTGACTTTGTATGGGAACTTTCTACATTTTAAGAGTCATTTGTGATTTTCAGGCCACATTACAACAATGTTCGATGTAGTCTTTATCTCTAGACCATTTACCAGCACCAGCCAATAAATTTGCCTCTCAAACGAACGTCTGCAGCATCTTCACACAATGATGGCTATTGCCCAGAGCAAACTGCAGCAATAAGAAGAACGAGCTAAAACAGGATTTAAAGCCATTGCGCCATAATTCGCACTGGGAAACTAGCACACTGGTGTGCAACTGGCACATGTTGTCGACCAAACAAACGAGCAAGTATATTGGCCAGGCACTTGCCAAGAGTCAACGAAGACGACGACGACGTCGACAACGACGCTATCAATGCTGCGGTTGCGGATTGACAGGCGAGCAGTGGCTTGATTTATGCGCGCGACGCAGGAATGTGGCAAAGTGTAAAAAATGTTTACTCACACATGTATGTTGTTTACTATATTTGTATGTATATGCAGCGACACCCAAGCACAGCTTTAGTCTGTGTCTCACTCTTAGTCACAGTCACAGTCTCAATCTTAGTTTAAGTCTAAGTTAAGTCCAGAGCAAAGCGAAGGCAAAGCAAGTCACGCATATGCAGCGACAACTAATTCAATTTCCACTTGCCAAGCAACCAATTGCTGCACATGGCAAGGTGGCGGCTGTTTAGCCAAGTGTGCACGCCTAATTGGTAATGCGATCGGCTTTATTGAGGCGCAGGCGCAGGCACAGGCACAGGCGCAGTTGAAGTCAAAATCGCAGGCGCTGTAACTGATGCCATAGTCAAAATCAACGCTACAGCTGTAGCTATAGCTATAGTCAAAGTCGATGTCGAAGCTATCGCTGTCGCTCAGCGTAAATCCCATTACGTGCAATCTGTTTCGAGCCATAAACATGTTGCTGTTGTAGTCAACTCAAACACCGCAAACTCTTGTTCCATTCGCGACTATCCTGCTGGCTTCCAGCAGCGCAACTTGTCGCTCGAACTTAATTGCCACAGTTGCGCTTATGACTTTCGTGTGCAATGCATCCAAATCCCTGTCTACATCACATGCATATTACTCTCGCTCTCCCCTTCATCCCCTAAAACATTCACATTCACATTACCGTCTCCTCATCGCCTATTTTGTTAGTTGTATGCTGCATTATTAGAAAGTAACTTGCAACAACGAAGACAACAACAACAGGAAAAAAACACAAAGCTATCAGCTAGTGACTCGTATCGTCGACGTCGTCATCATCCTTATGCTTATAGCTTAGCTTCCCGGCTGCCTATCTGCCTTGCTGCTGGCGCTATTTTCGACACTGCTTTTGGCCTGCCATAAATTGCCAAATGCCAGCATCGCGTCGTCATGGCCCTGAAATGCACTCGATGCGCTCTCAGCCGCAAAATTAGAAAAGAAAAAAAAAAAATAAAAAACTCTGTTGGCTAATTTAGTGAGCCGAGCTTATTGCTCCATAGCACTATACTCTGCGCCGGCTTGTAAACCTGGCAACCTGCTTGAAAGTCCATTTTCCATTTCGTACAGTTTTCAATTAAAGCAACTGAGCCAAACATGCGGCTTCCACGACCTCGCGCGCCCAAAGTTCATCACATAGCACATAGCACAGAGCCATGGCCATAGCTATAGCCATAGCTATAGTCATAGTCATAGTCATAGTCATAGACATAGACATAGTTGCAGTGTGCCGTGTGCCGTGTGGTGCGAGCAATCGAGTGGCAAGCAACTAATTCCACAACACTGTTTGCGACGATGGCAACATCCAATAGCGTCTATACTGGGAATAAACTGCAGCCACCTCTCATAGATAATCTAATTTTGTTTTTGGCGTTTTTCTTTTTTTTTTCTTTCTTTTTTTTTGCTTTCTTTATGTATTTCTTATTTTTTTCCTGTTTTTTCTTTCCAACTGCTTGCAGTTTGCATTATTGTGCCGAGAAATTGTTATTAATTGAGTTGTATATTGGCTTCACTTGATGGCCAATAGCGTATGGCCAGCACTTAAAATTTTTACTCCATTTACTCTTCGCAACTATATATTGTCAGTGGGTGGTCCTATTTGTCGTCATCAGTCGTTCAGGTCGTTCATTTGCTCAATTTCAATTCAGTTTGACCATCAATAAACAAATGGCAAGCAACCGCCAGCCAATAATTATACGAACGCGCCAAGATCGCACCGTTTGCTAAGCCATTAACTGATTTGCATATACGTAATTTATGCTCATCAATTAACTGATTAATTTATTTAGCGTGAGAGAGACTCAAAGCTTGAACTAGTGATTGCGAGCTAGTGCTAGTGCTAGTTCAAACGCTTGTCTAATTAGATAAATGTGCTACATTAATGTCAAAGCTTGACATTTATAAAGTGTTGCTTCTTATTGTTTGGCCAAAGGTAGCCGCTGATCTATGAAACAAGACATAATTCCCGTCCTCAAAATTCAATCCGGTTTCATTTAATTAATTAATTTTTGCTCTTTCTTTCTTTTTGCTATATATATATACATATTTATATATATATATATTTTTTTTAAGTTAAATAATTGTACATGTTGCAGTTATGTTAGTTAATTGTATCTTGTAGTAAGTATCTTCATTTCTAGCTTGACTTAGATTTCAAACTTAGATCGATGCCAATCAATTCCCACCCAAATTAGCTTGTAATACTGTTTCTAAATGCCACCTGTCCAACAACATGGACATGACTCGATCTCAATCCGGCTGCAGTAACAACAACAGCAACTTGCAACTTGCAACTTTCTGTTAGCCACTTGAGGGAAATGGAAAATATTTTAATTAAAATACAACAAAACGTTTACTGTAAGCGATGTTATCCGTCGCAAATTCATACGATGAGAGAGGCTCGAGTCTTGAGTCGCAAGTCGCAAGTCTCTTTCGAGTCTTTAGTCTCGCATCAGCTACTGTCTGCGTGTCTGGCGCTTGAATGAAACAGCAACAAAAGCAGCAACAACAGCAATAGCAGCAGCACTCGAACAGTGTATAATGCAGCAATTGTTGCATGCAACAACATCAACATGTGTCGCACAGCGCCTATTTGAATATATATCAAATCAGTTTCAGATAATTTTCTATAACAGCTTTTCTCGACACAGCCAAATAGCAGCATATCACATACTACACATTTGTATACATTGGCAAGTTTGTTGCCTAAGTCTTTCGTTTTACTGCTGGCCAGTAAGCCAACCAACCAGCCAGCGAGCCAGTGAGCCATCCAGCCAACCAGCCAATGAGGCAATTCGCCAGTGCATATTTTACGCGCTGCATTGTTGTTGTTGGCAAATGCAGTTGTGAGGCTCGAAATTAAGTTGTTTTGCATAAAAGCACCATAAAAAGTCGCATGGCCTAAACGCAATGGCAAGCAGAGGCTGAAGACAGCAGGCAGAAGGCAGAAGGCAGCCAAAAGGAGGCAGCAACAATTGTGATTAGAACGACACGACAGGCACGACATGAGCGCAGGGCACACAAGACATATGACACTGTAAGTTGTAAGCTGTTGTTGTTGTTGTTGTAGCTTCATACGAATATGGACAACAATTGCCCTGGCAGCGACAGCGACTGAGACAGCGACGACAACAGCATAGACAGCAGCGATGAAAATTGCCAAGTCAACACGAGCGACGTATGTCAACAAATGGCACTGCCATTAGCGGCCAATCCGAGCGAGGTCTATAGGATTTAGCTTCCTGTTGTTGGTAGGCAAATGTTAGGCTAGCAAAAATTTAGCTGGCGATCAGCAGCAGCAGCAGTAACAGAAACGATCAGCAGCAGCAGCAGCAGCAGCTTGTTGCAACTATTATCAATTTAAGTTGGCTAATTGGTTTCAAATTTATAGACCTGTATTTGATATTTATGTCGTCTGCCAAGGTAGCGGGCCAGGCGCAAGAAACAGCAGTAACAGCAGCAGCAACAACAGCAGCAGTAACATTGACTGCAACTGCGTCTGTGGCAGCAATTTTTGCCTGTTTTGCTGCTTTGCTGTTTTGCTGCTTTTGCAGTTTGCCTTGCCGGGCATCGACGCCATTGCCATGGCATGCTGCAAACAACGTAATTGGCTTTCAATTTGCAGCAAATTGTTGCAACAGCCACGACAACAACGAAATGCATCGCACAACGCTGTAGAGAAACATATTTAGATTATAGACGGATAAAGTTTATGTACGGTTCTGGCCATTCGAGTTTTTACCTTCCCCTCCCCAGCCTCACTTCTCAATTTGTAGAATGACTCTGTTTCTGCCTCCGCCTCTACCTCAGCCTCGGTCTCGCTGGGTGCTACAGACTGGGGTGGAATATATCGCGCTTTTTTTTATTTTATTTTATTTTTTTTTTTACCTCTTCCGCTTCTTCCATAATTCCAATGAGTTATATGCCCATCATGTGCACTCGGAGCCCTTCAAAAAAAAAAAAAAAACACTTGAAAACGTAGCGCGCGTTAATTAAAAAACCAACAACAACAAGAATAGCAACGGCAGCAACGGCAGCAACAACAACAACAAAAGCGCCAAAAATGCTGCTAAATTTTCGCTGGTCCTGTGCTAAAGGGCGGCCGCCTCTGTCGATGGCTAAGAGCTCTTCGACGGTTTAGCTGTTCAATAACTAAATAAAACACTCACTTCGCTCAGCTTTTAAAGCCGCTGTTGAATCGCTACGTTGCATCGGTAGATCGACAGTTTACCACATCCTATATAGGCCTATACCGCGGAGGGAGGGAGATGTTACTGTAGCAAGGGTAGAGTCACAATCAAGCGAAAATTCCAGGCATTTTCTGCTTCATTAACAACGCACAACGCGGCCATTTCGTTTTGTTCGTCGGTCTTCACTGACGAAATTCACTGAAGTAGGCGAACGATCGGACAGTTGGACATTTGGACAGTCGGGCTGGCGGGTTATACAGGCAAAGAGACATGCCACATGGAGACAGCTACCTCGCTGGAAATTTAGCTTTCAGTATACCGAAAAGTCTTCACTGTTTTTTTTTTTTTTTTTTTTTTGACTTCTCAGCTCGATCAGCAATTGTTGCTTAGTTTTGTTTTCGTTCATTTTTTGGTATTTTAATTAGAAACCGAACAACGGCCAAAATGCATTGCTCCTTTTGGCCATTTCTCTTTCACTTTAACTTCACAACACAACGCATTTGCCTTGTAGTTCCTTTTGTCACTCTCCTTTGCTGCTCACCTCATCTCCTGCTGTTGTTCTTCCCTGTGAGCGTTGTTTTTTTTTTATTTAACTTTGTATTTCGTTTTCACATTCAATTAGCGCATATTTCAAATGCGATGGCAACCAATGCGAATGCGACTGGGAACATTTCAGTTATGTATGTACATGTATATGCTGTAAAACGCACAGGAAATACTATTGATAGGACAACAGGCATCAGACAACAGACAACAGACTTAGCGTATTAATGCAATTTTGTAACTTAAATATTACATTTTACATTTCATTATACAATTTATGAATTATAATTGTAAAATTATAAAAAAAAAAAAAATAAAAAAAATTTGTCAATTGAGTTTCTATATCTATAAAACAAATATTTGACTTCAGCTGGAAGTGCAGATTAAATCAACACTTCATTGCCTTGAAACAGCATAATATCAAAATTACCGTAAAAATATTCAGTATTATTTTTTAAATATTTAAATAATTTTAGGAAAGTCAAAATAAACATATGTAAAAATAAGTTAAATTCATAAAAGAAAATAAAATAAAGAAAATATTTAAAAATTAAATTTGCGAGTATATAGATATAAAATGTGTCAAATATTTTTAATAGCCGAAAAAATTAATAATAATAATAAAATAATAAAAAAAATAAAATAATAATATAAAAAAATATTTAATAATAATAAAATAAAAAACTAAAAATAAAATAATAATATAAAAAATATTTAATAATAATAAAAAAAATAAAATTAAAATAAAATAATAATATAAAAAATATTTAATAATAATAAAAAAAATAAAATAAAATAATAATATAAAAAATATTTAATAATAATAAAAAAAAAAATTAAATTAAAATAATAATATAAAAAAAATTTAATAATAATAAAAAAAAATTATTTCATAGAAAAAAATGGAATAATTAAATATTGAAATTGAAATTAAACTTAAATGGAATTTAAATTTTAAAACAAATTTTAAATTCAAAAATAAAATGTTAAAACAAAATACTTGAAAAAACAAATAAATAATAATAAAAAAATTCAAAATAAAAATTGCATATTTATTTAAACAAATATTTATATTGTTTTTTTTTTTGTTTTTATTTAGTATCAATATTGATATTGCTTTATTGCTGCTAGATAAAAATTAACTGCTTACAGAGTAACACTGGCGCTATGATAAGATAATAAATAATTAAAAGCTAAATATAATACATAGAGATTGTCTGTATGTGTGTGTCTGTGTATGTGTGTGTGTGTGTGTGTGTGTTTGTTTACTTAAATACAGAAACATTTGCATTATGTTTACATTAGTCGATGCAACTGATCAAGTGAAAAATATACATATATCTGTATATATATGTTAGGTATATATAGAAACAATTTATTTATTTATTATTATTTATTATAGACAAAGAGAGAGAGAGAGAGAGAGATACAATAATAATGTTAACTAATAACTTTACAAGTTTATTTACAACTTAAAAGTAATATTAAATTAAACTAATATTTAGTATAAACTTGTATTTATACTAATTGCTAATTAGTATACATAATGCTATATGCTATATGCTAGTGCTATATATATATACATACAGACTGTGCTGTGCTTGTGGCAATACGATTAAAAGTATTTGCGCATCATGGTTTACACTAAATATCACACTGTGTAGGATGTTGCTTAGCGATGAGAAGATAATAATTTGAAATTATACTAACAGAAGACAGACAGAGAGAGAGAGAGAGAGAGAGATAGAGAGAGAGAGACATAGAGAATGCAACAGAAAATGCTAACTACGCAGCCAAAACTAACTAAAATTAAAATTAAAACTAAAGCTAAAACTAAGCTAAAAACTAAGACTAAGACTAAGTAAGTAAACTTAATGTTTAATTATACTACTAATGCACTTGAATAAAACGCGCCCGTGCTGTGGCAATGGCAATGCACATCGCTGCGGTAACGGTAAATTTGCCATGTTAAATGCCAGGAACTTTGAAGCGAAATTTTTTAAATCTTCTATCAACTGTGAGCTCTATGTGTATGTATGTGTGTGTGTGTGTGTGGAGAATCATGAGATCACTGCGATTCACTTGTTCTTCTTGTTGTTGTTATTCATTTCTAGACGACCACAGTGGTAAGCATCTCACTGCCATCATCATTTGCTGGCGGTGGCAATGATTTACAGTTGATCGAACGTTTACCAAAATCCTTACGTGGACTCTCCAATGATCCCACAGTATTCTTTTTCATATCCGAATTCTGTGTCTTATGCAACAAGATCTGTGAGCTACGTTTATGCGCTTGCTTCAGTCCCGTGCTTGCATCCAGTTCACGTTCAAAATCACAGGGCGGAAACAGCGGCTGTGAACGATGCAATGCTGAGCTACTGGCTGCCGTTGCAGCTAATTCTGGTGCTGGATTTAAACTTAGTTCCATGCCATTGCCGGCACGCAGTGAACTTGTGCTGCCCTTTAATGGATTTGTATAACGTCGTAGATTTTCTTCATTTTGTAAATTATTTGATTTCTCTTCCTCGTGACGCAGTGCATCAAGTGGCGGCGTTAAATTGATGCCTGAACTGCTGCGATATGCCAAGCGTTGCTTCCAGTATAGACTAATGAAAATGGAGAAGCCAACGAGCACAATAAAGATGCCGCATAAGACACCAATCAGCAGACTGTGACTATTGCCATCTGCCACACGTGCCGTCTCCAGCTTAACTTCCAGTATGGATGTTAGTGCCGCTAGCTTTGCATGTTGCAATTGTAGATCATTACGTCGCTGTATGCCATTAAGTTGACGAGAGCTAAGCAGTTCACCCAGCAAGGCAACCGCCACAGGTAATAGCGGATCATTCAATTTACTGGACGACTACAAAAGAGATGAAGAAGAAGAGAAAGAAATGAATAATGATTGAAATAATGCTTGCCACTGGCATTACTTACCACAGTCAGCTCAATGGTATCATTGGTGGCCGTCTTCAAATCACACAACACCATAAGCATACCCTGCTCCTGTTCCGGCTCTGGCGTTGCCTGCATTGCCAACGGCTGTTTAATCAAACGTGCAGCAAGCAGCACGCGTACCAAGGTGCATAATCCCTCCACCAATGCACCTTTACCCACACGCTCCAAATCCAATAAAATCGTCAGACGCGCACAATTCTCATTGACCAGCGCCTGATTGGGCCAACAAGTGGCCTTGGCTGGCAGACGTGGCGGTGCCACACGTCTCGATGGTTCCAAGGCACGACAATCGCCACGCACTGTGCAGGGTGGCGAGAGACATGTTTCGCTTAGGGCTGGCACGCAAACTTCATGCTGTTTGCAGACACCCGAAAGATTCGATGATTTCGACAGTGGATCAAGCTTAAAGCAATTTGGTAAACCGCACCACAGATTTGTGCAGCGTGATGTACCATTCTCACAGACACAAGCATTACAATGTTCATCATCCTCACTGCGTCCACTTAATGCAGTGTCCAACCAATTTTGACTCTGATTTAATGCAACATAGGGTGAAATTGTATTGCTGGCATTTAAGCAAGCAGATTTTGGATCGGATAATACTGAAAATAAATTTACATATATAATGAATGCAGAGAGTTTTGTTTATGCTACACTTACATATCTCACAGCGCAATCCATGTCGACCTGGCGGACATATGCATGTATAGCCGCCAATGCCATCAATGCAGGTGGCACCACCCTGACACGGTTGTGGTGAACATTCGTTAACATTGATGCGACAATCGGGTCCCGAAAAGCCCTGGGCACAAACACAGCGAAACCAACCGGCACCCGATTCACAGGTGCCACCATTATGGCAGGGTTGCCCGCGACACTGGTCGATGGCCTCGGCACAAAAGAGTCCCGTCCAGCCGGGTGTACAACGGCAGTGTGGTTGTAATGCCTTATCCGGGGCCCCTGGCATGCAGGTGCCACCATTTTGGCATTGACCCGCATAGCAAACGGTTGCACGTTCCGAACAGCGTTTGCCTGATAAAGAAAAAGAAAGAAAGGAAGAAAAAAAAAAAAACAAAAGACTTAAGCAACAAACTTAAATACAGGATACATGCATCGAAACACTTAACACGCATTAAAAAAAAAATAAAATTCATGGCTTCAACTAATTGCAAAACTCGTAATGAATATTGAAAACGAAATCGAAAATGAAAAGTAAAAGTAAATGTCTGGCATAGATCGATCTATCATCAGATATATATATATATAGCTATATATATTGAGAGACTTTTGTGCATGGCAGTGACAAAATAAAAAAAAAAAACAAAATTGAAGCGCGTGAAATATGCAAATCACACATTGAAAACAAACATAAATTAGACAAAGTCGACAGCGACAGTCGACAGCGACAGCAACAGTGACTGTGACTGTTACCCTTGATGGCGCGCCACTGGCAATACAGCGCTGCCACATGTGGCAAAGTGAGACCAATGCGCTGGATTATTGCCGCTCAAAAGTTTTTGCCGCATTCGCCACAAATTGAAGCTGTAATGACTGCTGACTTTCAATGTTCAAATAAATGCGACCGACATACGCGACTCTATCTCTCTCTCTCTGTCTCTGTCTCTCTGTCTCTGTCTCTCTTTCTTTTGCTCACTTAACGTGCTCAACTTGCGTCTTTGCGCTCATTTAAAGCTACCAAAGCGTTGATAATGCGTCAAGTCAAGTCTCATGTCTCAGCTTATAGCAGGTTTTTCTACACTCACATAAGTGTATATCAACTATCTTTGAAATTTTCATTTGTTTATATTGTTAGAGTATTTCATGGTCGTTATTATTAAGAAAAAAAAAAAAGTTAAACTATTATTTAGCCTGCACTTGTTGCTGCGCTCGACTTTTGACGTTCACTTAAGGCAGCAGTGCTAGCAGTGCTAGCAGCTAGCAGCGAGCTGTCGACTCACCTGTCCAGCCGGACATGCATTCGCATGTAAAGTCACCGTCACCGTCAAGGCAAATTCCACCATTTCGACAAGGATTCGGTGAGCATTCGTTGAGATCTGCAGCAAAAGTTAATGAGTTAGCTTTTTTTTCTCTCTCTCTCTCTCTTTTTTTTTGTATGTTTGTATTTTGAGTCTTTAGTCTGGTTTACTTACTGTGCTCACAGAAGGTGCCGGTGTGGCCCACATGACATTTGCAGAAGGTGCCTACGTCGCTCATCTCACAGCTGCCATGGCCACTGCAGGGTTGACCGCCAGGCATTATTGTTGTTGTTGTTGTTGTTGTCGTTTGCTGCGTTTGCATTTGTTGTGTCTTTGTTGTTGATGTCACGGCACTGACATTGCTGAAGCAACCTTCTATAGATTGACAGACAGACAGAGAGAGAGAGAGAGGCAGAGACAGAGAGAGAAACATTAGTCTCATATTGTGTTTTTTTTCATTCATTTTACACTTACCATTGCAGGGCGGCTGCGAGCAGAGCGGACGCAGCTGCTCACAGTGTTTACCCGCGCGATCCGGTGGACAGTGGCAATAATAGCTGCCAGGCGTATTAAGACAACTACCCTGCAGACATGGCGAAGGCGTACAATGATCCTTCGCCTCTTCACACAATGTGCCAAAATAACCCAACGGGCAAATGCAATTGAATTTACCAACCATATCAACACATTCACCATCATTGCGGCATGGTGACGTGGCGCATTCATCAATATCCGTTTCACAATCACGTCCCGTATAGCCAGCGGCACAGGCACAACGATAGTCATTGACCAAATCAATGCAACTGGCGCCATTCTTGCATTGACCCACACAATCATCTAGATTCTCGGCACAAGTAGCACCGCCCCAACCCTCGAGACAGAGGCACGAGAATGAACCTGGTAAATTGAGGCATTCACGTGCATTAATGCAGGGACCATTCGCTGCAGCTGAATTTGTGGCAGCGACAGCACTGGTTAATGCTGCCAAGAGTGCTGCGGAACTGCTCAGATTGCTGGCAATGATGGCACTGGCGGTAGTTGTTAGTAAGGTTGTTGTTGGTAATGTTGCAGCATAGGATGCTTCACATTCGTTCACATCCAGCTGACAGACATCGCCGCGCCATTCGGGCGGACATTCGCAGCGAAAGCCACCGATTAGATCAACACAAGTGCCACCATGCTCGCAGGGACCTCCAGCGCATTCATCAATATCTGTTGAGTAAAAACGAAAGAAAGAAAGAGAGAGAGAGAGAGAGATATAGTGTGTGAGTAAGATAGATAGCATTTGTTTGTATTTTGTGAGTTAAGTGCCATGCGAAGCTCAAGTGAAAATGTGTTGATTTTGTTCTTAAGCCTCCACTTTCAACGTTGAGGGCCTTGCCTTGTCAAGCAGGTGCCTCTGCTGCTGACTTCCTTCTAAGTCATTGAACTGGTAGCTCTGACTGCTCTGACTGCTTTGCCTACTTGCTGCCACATTGCATTGCTTATCATTTGCTTGAAATCTACGACGTTCTTCTTTTGTATCCTTTTGCCCCTTCAACATATTTCAACAACATTTTACTCTTTCATTTGCACGCAACTCATTTGTTTATTTGTTTTTGTGTGATTAAAAAACAAAAATGTTAAGCTGACCCTTTGACTAACGTAACATACGTATAAGGTCAATAAAAAATGTTCACATGATGTTGAGAAATTTATATAAAAAAAAAAAGAAAATGTAAATAATTTGGCTGAGCAAGTTCGTTGCCTAAGTCTTTTAATATTGGAGCGGCAACTTCATTAGCTTAGCACTGTCTAACAATGTTGTTGCTGTTGCTGATGGTAATGGTGATGGTGATGGTAGTGAATGTGAATGTATTTGGCTTGGTCGTGCTCCAATTGGAATGCAAAATCAAATTTGCCAGACCACCATAGCAATATGGCAACACTAGGCAACATACTCGTACAGCAAATAATCAACAGCAAGTATTGGCTCTGCGTGCGTGCTACGTTTCATTTCATTTCGCTACAGTCAAATGCGTGTGTGCTCAATTGCATGATCGAGTGCCAACAACAACTGTTGCTGTTGTTAGCTGTTGCTGTGGCTAATCGCGTGCTGCAGCCGTTGTTCAAATAGCCGCATAGCAAATGCGAAAAAAAAAATTAAATCAAAACTTACTTATTTCACATGTTGTTCCCGTCCAGCCAGCCGCACAGCCGCAAGTGAACTCTGCTGAGATTGTAGCCAACTGTTGTTGTTGTTGCTGCTGTTGTTGTTGGGCGACGCCTTTGGCGTTGCTGTTACTGCTGTTACTGCTGCTTCCACTGTCAATGTTACTATTGCTGCTAGCATTCTGCGCCTCCTGCAGCAATGCCGAGAGACTGCGTATTGAATTGCGTCGACTTATCGGTTTGCCCATGGCGGAGCTCATGCCACGCATGACGCGATATGTTGGCGGTTTGGTTGCATTCGTTAGCTGCAAATGAAACAAAATGAAATGAAATAGGAAGATTGTCGATGGTAAATTTGCAAAGTTGCTAAGAGTTGCAGAGTTGCAAAGAGTTACAGAGAGTTGCAGAAACATAGCATAGCGAAAGACGGCGGCAGCATATTAAATTATTTTATGGCACTGCAAAAAGAATATTTATCTATAAATTGAGGGCTTTGGGCATTTACCTTGAGCGTACATGTGCCGCCGTTGCGACATGGCTGTGTGGCGCATGGATGCTCCACAATTTCACACTGTTCACCCGACAATCCCTCGGCGCATGTGCAACGATATTGATCTGGTGCTGTATTCTCGCAGGTGCCGCCATGTTTGCAAGGTTCATGGGTGCCACAGTAATTTAAATCTGTGCGCGAAAAGCAGAAAGATAAAAAATAAAATAAAATATATGCAATATAATAGTCTTCGATACTATGCAGCGTATCAATAAGTTTCAGATGTTGCCAGGTGTTTGCCTGTGTTAAATTATAAACGTTGGAGACTTTCTTAGGTTCACTTACCTTGATCGCACAATATGCCACCCCAATTCGTATCGCATACGCATTTCCAGGCGCTGCCATTGCAGGAACCATGCTTGCAACCCGGATACACCATGCACTCATTACACAACGGACCTCGCCAGCCAGGTCGACATCTGCAATGATAGGTGATGGGAACAGAAAAAACAAAAAATAAACAAGCATGGGATTAGTTTTCACATCACACACAAACACATGTATATATATATGTATATGCAGTGAACATATTGATAATGATATGTAAAATGCAAATAATTTGCATTAATCTAAAATGTAGCATAAAATATTCAATCATAATCTTAATACCATAATCTTAATGCCACGAAGATGAGACATGAAGTAAGAAACAAAATATTATTAATTTAATATTACTGCATGAAAATATGCTAAAAAAAATTTATTTAAGAATAGAAAAAAATAAGTAAATAAATTATTAAAAAAATATATTAATATAAAAAATATTAAAAAATATTAATGCAAAACATAATAAAAAAAAAAATATTAAAAAAAAAATATATAATAAAATAAATTATAATACTATATCAAAAAAAAATATATATTTATATATATATATTTTGAAATTATAAAATATATTTAGTCATATTTTTTATTACAAATAATAATAATAATGCATTTAAATAATAGTTATAAAAAATAAAAAAATATATGCAAAAAATAATAATAAAATGAAATATGAAAAAAATTATTAAATAATAATAAATTAAATAATAATAATAATAATAATAATAATAATAATAATAAACAAAAAAAAATATATAATTGTAAATTATAAGAAAATATTAAGTCGAATATAAATAATAATTTTCAATAATTTAAATATATAAAAAAAAAAACATTTAAATCAATCAAAAAACTTTTTAAAATAAATATTTAAATTTTATTTAAAATGGAAAGAATGAAAATAAATAAAAAATATTTGAATTTATAGTTTTTATTGAAACTCACTTAAAAAAAAAAAAACATAAAAATCGATATTTAAATTTAATTTGAAAAAGTTCTGCAAAAAACTTAAACAGAATTTATGTTGTCTATAAAATAAACAAATTTATTTAAATTGGCCGAAAATTAATTCCATTAAGATGTGTCTATTTGCATGAACAGGCATGTCAAGTCGTCATCTAATCTTTTAACTGAATTGGGTCACTATGAACTTTAGCCTTGACAACAAGGTACAATATGCCAATAAGGAACCAACAAAAAAAAAATAAAAAATGCAACTTTAACTACCCCGAAAAAAAAATAAAATAAAATAAAATAGAAAAAAATGAGAGAAAAAAAAAACAACAACATTTTATATTCGAGCGTTGATGCTATGATTTTATCGCCACTACACGCCAAAGTGCAGTAGGGATCAAAGTTAAATTGCCTGGCCATCGAGTTATCGCCAGCAGTTGCCATCAAACATGCAGCACAACTACCCGATGCCCTGATCTACCATCCGCTAGCCACCAATTGAGGTGCTAACTCAACATGCTAGGCATGACGTTAGCCAGCGATAGCCAACTTCAAGAGAATGGGCCACTTTGAGTACTTGGCAAAGGCAATGCGAGGCAAAAGGCAAGACAAGACGTTGTTCGATGTCTATAATTTATGATTTCATTAAAACAGCAGCCTGTTGTTATCTGTAAACGAATCTATTGCAGCGCGGCACAGACACAGCAAATGGGCCAGCAACGTGCAAACAGCAAAGTAATTTTTCTTCTTGCTTATAATTGTTGTTCAGGCTGTGCGAACAAAAAAAAATATATATATATATATATATATATCTTGAGGAGTAGAAAACGTTGCGAATCTGCAGCGAAATGTTGCAACATTTGACTGGTTTTTTTTTTTTTTTTTGATGGTTTCTAGGCCACGCTAATTATTGCTATTTAGAATGAGCGCGCCAGGACCCAATGCCAAGGCAGTTGTTGCGACTGTGCGAAGAAGTAGAAGTAGAAGGATGCGGGGACTGACGGACAAATCTATGCTGTGACTGTAGCTTAGACTGTTTGTTGCTGTTGCTGATGCTGCTGCTCAGGCTGAGAAATGCAATCATGGCCGTTGGCTCACGTATTCTGTGTTACGCTCAAACATTAACAACGCCAACAACTACAATAAGAACAACAACAAGCAAGCAAGCAGAACAACAGCAATAGCAAGAGCAACAGCAACAACAACAACAAGAACGATGACAACAACAACAATTGTAGAAAAGCACAAACGTTTTTTCGTGCTGCTGCCGCCTGCAGTTGCAGATGCAACTGCCAAACAGTGCTCGAGGCAGGAGACTGCAGCAATTGCAGCAGCAGTCGACTCTCATGTTCTATTCTCTGGCAACAGGGAAGAGGCAATAAGCATGACCATTCACTTGTAGATGCAGCGGTGTGGTGCAGCACAGTATATGCTGCACTATTGACTGTGCCACAAATACACACAGAGAAACATACAGAGAGAGAGAGAGAGAGAGATAGTGGGCATCGTGCGGGTGTTTGATTAGCAGACTAAGAGCTAAGAGTCTCTGATCAGACATTGCAATGCTATTGGTATTGAGAGTTGCACTGGAAAGTGTGCAACATTCGATGATGATTCGTTGATTGCAGATTATAGTTTGCTGCTTACAACTTCATAGCGTTAGACTGCAACGATTTTATTATGGATCGTTCGCAGCAAGTTCAAATTCCTTATAAAGAATTTCAAATAGTTTTCATGCCGTGTTTTTTTTTTCTTTTAACTTTTTTTTTTTTTTTAAATATAATTTTTTTTTTCTTTGTCTTCTTGTTCATATTGCTGTGCACAAATACGGAAATATTTGCAGACAGTTTGCATTTGATTTTACATCAAACTGAAGTAGGCTTAATCAACTGTTACCTAAGTTCACTTTCCCAGGCAGCTGCTACCGTTGCTGTTGCTGCTGCTGCTGCTGCTGTTGCTGTTATTGCTGGCGCCTCAAATGATTGCAAAAATCGATCGAATGAAACTTTCGCAACTCGTTGAATGTGGTGCAAAGAGCTTGACAACTATTTACACATCCGCTGGGAGTATGATTCGTGCTTTGCCGGCAACATCAGCCAGCAGCAGCAGCAACAGTAGTAGTAGCAAAAAGCCACCCAAAGAATCCCATTTCTTTCTTTCTCTTTAAAGCTGTCTCCCTCTCTCACTCTCTCTCTCTCTCTGTGTCTAAGTCTCTCTCAGTCACACTATAATAAATCGCATTAAAAAGCCAACACACTTGGCCATTATAACTGTCTCTATGGCCAAGCAATCTGCCCCAAGGGGCCACATAGTCCAGGCCAAGCCATTAAGCGCCCCAAAGTTGTTCGACACACGCATCAGCAAATAAATAAATATATATAAAAAAGTGTCATAATCACATCGTTAAGTGTAGAGAGAGAGAGAGAGAGAATGAGAGAGCGAAAGAGGTGAATTATAAGATAATTACAATGTGTTTTTTTTTTGTTGAGTTTTGAGTAATACTTACTCGCATTCACCGGGTCGATCACATTTGCCATGTATGGGATCACAGCCGGGCTTGCAAATGGCCTCCTCACAGTTAACGCCCTGCCAGCCATTTAAGCAGAGCTTCTGACCCTCGGAACCGCAGGCGTAATGCCCGAACTGATCGTCGCGCGGACGGCAAAAGGTCGTGCAGGTCGTGTTGTAGTAGGTAACGGCGCATTGCACCCGGACGCGATAGGTGATGCGAGCGTTGCGCCCGATGTGGTCCAGTGTCTTCCATTCCGGCGACGGCAGTATCACGCCCGAGTATGATGTTTCTTCAATTAACCTTTCCGCATCTGCATTTTGGCATTGTCGTTGGCGTTGTCATTGTTGTTGTTGTTTTTGTTGTCATTGTTTTTGTTTTTGTTGTTGTTGGATTCGTTTTTCGTTTTTTTTTTTTGTTTGAATTGTTTTGTGAATGTTGCATAGGCAATGACAATTGTGTTGGACAGCGACGACAGCAAAACGACGATGGTGGCATCAACGTTGGCGTTCCACAAAAAAACAAACAAACAAACAACAAACCACAAAAAAAAAAGGATTTAAGCATCACATCGGTTGATGGGGTTAGGTTTAGGGTTTAGGCAAGAGACGAGAAAAAAGAGAAGAGAGAAGAGAATGTTAAGTTTTAGACATGGCTGACAACATTTTGCGCTCAATTGGCTTGCAATTGTTGCTACTGTTGCTAGTGTTGCAGTTGCTGTTGTTGCTGTTGCTGCTGCTAGTGTTGCCGTTGTTATTGTTGCCGCGTCTGATTGTTATGGGCTGCGTCTGCGCTCCGTATACTGTGCTAATTAAGCCAAATTGTGTGCACAACACACACGATCAAGAGTAACAGCAACAGCAGCAGCAGCAGCAACAGTAGCAGCAACAGTTACAACAACAGCAAAAGCGCTGTTACAGTAGCAACAATTGCCACTGCACTTACCTGGATACGATGTGTTGTACATGTCCAACGCCTGGAGAATCAGCGTAAACGACTTCTGTAATTGAACGTTGAAAAGAAAATCAAGAATGAGATGAGATGTTCAACAACAACAACAATTTAAAGAAATAAGAAACTAAAATAAGCAAAAACTTAAAACTATTCGAACTTAAAATGCTCTGAAAAAAAATATATGCAATTTTTTTAAATATCTCAAAATTTTTAAAAATATTTTTTAAGTATTTTAAAACATTCGAAAATACTTCTAAAATATTTTAAATAAGTTTAAAAATTCTTCTTTATGTTATACAAATATTTAAATATATTAAAGTATGCAAAAATATTTGAAAAATGTTCTAAAATATTTGAAAAAAATATTCTAAAATATTTGAAAAAAATATTCTAAAATATTAAAAAAAAAATTCTAAAATATTAAAAAATTAAAATAAAAATTAAAAAATATTCAAATATCATTCTTAAATTATTCTAATATATTCTAAAATATTTTAAACATCTTCTAAAATACTTTTAAATATTCTAAAATATTTTTCAATATTCTAAGATATTCAAAAATATTCTAAATATTCTAAAAAAAAAAAAAAATTTCTAAAATATTAAGAAAAATGTGTTAAAGTTACATTTGCTTACATTTCACTTGCAGAGTATGTGAAATGAGAAAGAAAAAGCAAACATTAGTTCAAGCATACGAATTTCACATAAACTGAGACTCAGAGTCGTAGTCAGCATCAGGCTACGGTTCGGTGTTGACGCTAATGGACAGTTTAATCTCAAGTTGTTTTTTCGGCATTGGCTGAGAGATGCAAATGAAGACAACAGCAACAGCAACAGGCAACAGGCAAAACAGACATGAGACAAAGCGAAACCAAAACCAAAACCAAAACCGAAGCGAACAAACAAACAAACAAGAGACAAGAAACAAAAGCACAAATGCACAGAAACAAACACTTTAATTTCACGCAAAACGAAGCAACAAAACTTTCTAAACATGGCACTGGGAGTGGTGCTACAGTGTTATGCTGATGCTTTTATGCAGCATCGTTGATGCTACAGTGGTGGTGGTAGTGCAATGATGCTTAGCTGTTTTGGTATTCACATCCAATGTCCAAGACATTCATTGCAATTGGCCGAAGAAAATAACAAAAAAAAAAAAAAACAAATTTAGTTTTTCTGCATGTGCGCATTAAAATTGAAGACTTTGTTGTTGTTGTTTTTGTTTTTTTTTCGCATTTTGTTTTTTTTTTTCTCTCTTTTCTTTGTAATTGCAAACTGCGCCAGAAGATTTCTCGTGGCATAAAAAGCAATTAAACGTCGACTATGACGGAGACGTAGACGGCGACGTTATCGTCTGCACCGCTGGATGCCAGGAAATGCTCATTTAGTAAAGCAAAGGAGGACATATCGGACTACAGCGGAGTCAGGCGGAGGCGGTGATGATCGACGTCGACGTTGACGTTTACGTCAGCATTGACTACATTGGCTTGTTTTCCCATGTAATTGGCCTGGCGACGCGACACTAAATCAGTCCAAAGTAGGCATTGCTCGTATGTTTAAATACTAATAACAACAACAACAGCAACAAAAACAATAACAACAGCAACAGCAACAAAAACAATAACAGCAACAGCAACTTGACACACTTTATGAAATCTACAATCAACTGCTCGAATTTCCATTCAATTTCCCGTTTACTGTCATAATTCGCCTGTCATAATTTTCTCTTCTCTACTCATCTCTCTTTCTCTCTTACTCACTCTGTCAATTTCACTCTTTCACTCTGTCATCTCTGTCTAGTCTTCCGGGCGTGCACATGCTAAAAAATCTTGACTAAACGAACGCGCATGCCAAACGGAAGTTTTCCAATTGAAAATGGCGTTTGAAATTGGTTTCGGATTTCATTGACAACACGAGCCATGCATCTCTACCAGGCAGATGGCAACCATTGTTAATCTACTGTATATCTATAGAAATATGCAACTGTAAACTTTGACACATTAGTCTAGCAATAGTGTCAATCTTTTATTACAAAAAAAATATTTTCAACAAAAATCAACCTCAAAAAGAAATTTCTAAAAATATTCGTAATTTATTTAATTAGACAAAAAAATTGATTTAAAATCTTTTATTAAAAATAGTAGAATTGCGATATAAAAATAGAAAAAAATATAAAAATTGGAAAAAACACAAAAATTTCAAAAATATTTCTGAAATTATAAAAAATTTACTTAAAATAAGATTTTTTCATATGCTTTCGCTATATTTTCAAGCTTTCGTTACTGACAATAATAATAATTAAAAAAATGAAAAAAAAATGCCAAAATTATTCAAAAATTATTTTTAAAAAAATCTGGAAATATTACTGATTTACTGGGAAAATATATAAACCTATAGCAAATTTTTTTTCCATAAATTTTTCAACATTTTTATTTTATTTATTTTTCTTTTTTAGTCTAATGTTTTTTTGTCAAACTTATTCAAAAATGCCAAAATTATTCGAAAATTATTTTTAAAAAAATCTGGAAATATGACTGATTTAATGTGAAAATATATAAACCTATAGCAAATTTTTTTCCAATATATTTTTCAACATTTTTATTTTATTTTTTTTCTTTTTTAGTCTAATTTTTTTTTCAAACTTGTGCTTGCAAAACAGAAATTTTGCTGAGTTCAATACAAATATGCTCTAAATAAATTTAGGTAGATTTTTCACCTCAATTCTTTGTCCAAATTAAGTAGCAAACAAAGCAAAATCATTGAGTGCTCAATTGGCCAAAAAGAAATGTTTACAAATTGTCAAGATGCTGACCATACTTGGCTATACATACAATCATACAGACAGTTTCTTGGCAGCTCAAATCTAAGCATCTTGAACAAACTCACATAGCTCGACAAATAACAAACACGCACACACACATATATATATACTCACACACTTTCATCTATCAACTTTTATCAATGACATTGGGGAAACATTTACTACGCACAGTTCACAGTCACATACACGTACGATAAAGGAAAGCGTTTCAAATACAGTCTTACGATGTACTACTCCAAATATAGCATCATGTGGGAGCATGGAGAAGCCAGAAAAATGTTGGATAGTCAACAATCTGACTGTCATTCAAATACACATACAGAGAGAGAGAGAGAGAGAGTGAGTGAGAGAGAGAGAGAGCAACATATATGTAGATATACAAAGTGGAGCAAAGTCTTCCGAAGAGCAGCAAATACCACTTGAGAATTTTGGATGATTGCGCACGCGCACTCCAACAATAAGTTCAAAATATTGTCAAGTGAAATTCATAAAGGTTTCTTTAATTTTTTTTTTTTTTTGATTTTTTGTATGTTGTTATGTGTATTTCGAATACTTCGATGACTCTATGTTCCTTGTTGTTGGATGTTGTTGATGCTTGAATTGTAGTTGTAGTTGTAGCTTGTAGTTAAAGCTTGAAGTTTATATTTGACAGTTACATTGAAGATTTTTTTCAATTTTTTTTTTCTATTTTTTTTGTTTTTGGTACTGCTGATGATGTTATGATGTTGTACATACTTTAAGGTACTTGGATACATACGTAGCATGTAGCATGTAGTATATTGCTGCTGCTGCTGATGCTGACGCTTCAACTTGTTGCCGCAGCATCCAAGTGTTTGAAGTATTTCATAAGTCATGTTTATAACTTTTAACGTGCCATTCACTCAATCAGCAGTCGATGCCGAAGTCGACAAACAGACAGACAGAGAAAAAATAAAATTAAGAAAAAAAAAAAAAAAGAAGTCATTCAATAAAAAGTGGGACAATTGCGACGCATCAACCGCAGCAGCGATAACAACAACAATAATAACAACAACAAAAGTAACAACTCGCTTATATCGGCAGCTTGATTTTTGAAGATTTCGTGATTTTGTGAAAGGCTTCTTGACTCTGTCTGTCTATATGTCCGTGTGCTCAAGCAAATGTTGCTGTTGTTGTTGTTGTTGCTGTATGCAGAATTTGCCAATGCCGCCACCAACATTTTGTTGCCAGAGCAGAGGACAAAGCATAGAGCACTGAGCACATATTGCTTGTACTTATTCGTACGAATCGCAACGTACATATGTGTGAGAGCTGCAGGCAGTCAGGCTAAGGCTGACATTCTGGCTGGCTGGCTGACAATCTGGCTGACTGACTGTCTGACTGACTGTCTGTCTGTCTGTCCAAGATTAAAGCGAAACCATAGCGAAGCGTAACGTATCGCCATCGGCCGAGCGACAAGCGCGACAAGGTAATGTTCCCACGAAACAGGTTGTCCGCACTTCAGGCCACGACCACGACACTGCGCCGGCTTCAGCTTCAGCTTCAGCTTCGGCATCGACATCGACTTTAACTCAGACTTTGGCTTGAAGCCAGAACCACAACGTCAACAGCAAGCAGCAAACAGCTAACAGGGAATTGTGACTCTGACTCTCTGTGACTGTGACTGTGACTGAACCCCAAGCTCGATGCCGGCTCTGACGCATGCGCGATATGTCTATACATTTGACTCCCCAACAGCTATATGTATGCATGTATGTATGTATGTATGTATGTATGTAACATAGTTGAAACTAAACGACGGCGCATGCGCATGCCAACGTCTCAGTCTCCGTCGCTGTCGCAGTCACAGTTAGCGTCGCAGTTGCTTATGGCCATCAGTAGAATTTGTTGTCGGCAGTGTCGACGAAGGCGTGTAATTGTTAACCAAGTTAGTATTGTGTTTGTACATTACCAAAACATTTGCCGTTTTGCAAGAAATTGCAAGAAAAAGAAAAACGAAACTAAGAAAAATGAAAACAAGAAACGCGAAACAACAACACAAAAAAATATGACTATAAAAAGAGTTTGAAATTCAACTTGGCTAACAACGCCCAAAGTCTATTTAGCTATAGCGAATATTTTTTTTTTTTTATTTTATTTTATTTTTTATTTTTCTTTGTCGACTTATGCTTTATAGCGCGACGGAACCAGAACAGTCAAATATGCCACGTTTTAACAGTCATAAGCCCGCATTATGCTCACTTAATTAATGCCCGGGCCCAGAGACTTTAACTTCAACTTCTACTTCTACTTCAACTTCAGGCACAGGCACAAACAAACTGAGACAAGGGTGAAGGCGCTGTGCATTGAAAGCGGCTTAAAACTAAAAAAAAAAATAAATAACAATAATAACAACAACAGCAACAGCAGCTAAATAAAAAATAAAACATAATTTTTAATTGCTTTTTATACGTTGATGCGGCAGCTACCGCAACGTGTAAGCGGCTTGATTTTATTTTTTTCTTATTTTTTCAGTCAGTCTGTGATTTATTTTGGCCTAAGATTTATTTTTTTTTCTTATATTTTACGCTATACGAATCTCTGGCAATGTGATGTGTTCTTAACAAACTTAACGGCTGAACGCACATAAACATGAATCAACATTTCTTTCACTTCTGTTAAACACAATAAGCATCCAAAAGTTTCTTGGCCAACACACACATACACACACACACACACACACAGAGAGAGTTGAACCCCCACGCAACGCAATATCTTACATTTGTTTACTCTATGGAATTTTCTTAAAATTTACCGGAAACAGTTTTTTTAATAGTCAGCATGTGCAAGAGAGTAAGAAACAGACAGACAGAGAGAGAGAGGGAGAGTGAGTGAGAGAGAGAGATGGAGATAGAGTGTAGCTGACGTTGCGCTTATCTGACTGTTGCATTTGTTGTGCGCCAAACGCGGTTGCTAGCTCGAAACTTATCGCTAGAAATTATTCGCGATGACGCTGAAACAATAAAATTTACAGTTACTCTGCACTCTCTCTCTCTCTCTCACTCGCGCTCAGTCGACTAAATGCTCACATACATATCTTGCTTAGCTCGTGCCAAAAGTGTGCGTTTATTTTTTTTTTCTACTTCTGCTTCTGCTTCTCTTTATGATACATGGGCGTAGTATATAGAGAGAGGCAAGGGGGAGGCAGTACAGAGTTCGTTACGTTTCGTTGCTCACCAAGTTGTAGTAGTAGTCGTTATACTTGTAGTAGTAGTAGTAGTAGTAGAAGAAAAATTTACAACTTACCGTCCAACGAAATGTGAAGGGCAACACAATGGCACCCACGCCCGGATCACTTAGCACAAAACTGGAGCCGCCAAGTATTTTTGTGGTTGAGTTGCCAAATGAACAACCTGTTGATATGCTGGCACCTTGTTCCGTTGTCTGATATTCCTTTAAGCACAAACGAAATGCCGTTGTGCAAGGTGAACAGCCTAGAAAGTGATAAAATAAAAATTTAAAAAAAAATGAAAAACACATTGAAAGTGAATTAGAATAAGTTTAAAAAAGAAAACACATATTTCAAGTATTAATTATATATATCTTATAATTAAGGCACTATTCATAGTAGAACAACTGTAAACCTATAGTTATCCATAATAATAATAATCGTAATTTATTTATGAAATTTATGAAAATTTATGAACAATTTTCTGTCTAGATTTGAATAAGTTTAACATAAATTATTTCTCTCTTGACTCTCAAAGTTTCTCTTACTTTTTCAATATAAAATTAAATTTTAGTTAGAATAAAAAAAATTTAAGAAAAATTTGAAATATACAAAAATGTAATAATATTGAAAAATTTATATATATTTGAAGATTTTTATTATAAATTACATAAATTATTTTTCACTTGACTTTCAAAGTTTCTCTTACTTTTTCAAAATAAAAATTAATTTTATTTAGAATAAAAAAAACTTAACAAAATATTTAAATATAATAAAATTGAATAATATAAAAAAAAAAATTTATATAAATTTGAAGACTTTTATTATAAATTACATAAATTATTTTTCACTTGACTTTCAAAGTTTCTCTTACGTTTTCAAAAATAAAATTAAATTTTATTTAAAATTTAATAAAAAAAAATTTTTTAAATTAAAATTTTTAAATATAATAAAATTGAATAATATAAAAAAAAATTTATATAAATTTGAAGACTTTTATTATAAATTACATAAATTACATAAATAAATCACTTGACGCTCAAAGTTTCTCTTACTTTTTCAAAATAAAATTAAATTTTAATTACAAACAAAAAAATTGAAGAAAATTTTTAAATATAATAAAATTGAATTATATATAAAAAAAATTTATATAAATTTGAAGATTTTTTATTATTATTTTTTTTTTATTATTTTTTATATTTGCACTTTCAGCTCGGAAATGACAAATTCAATCTTTAGCTTTTGATAAGCACTCGTCAAAATATTCGTATGACCTTGAGTAGCGCTGTGATAATTATTATTATTATATATATATATATATATATATATATATATATATGTTTATATATATTATGTTATTATATAGCGCAACGATATTAGAAATGTGTGCCATATATAATCGCTATAAATAATTTATTTAAGCTCTTTAAGTATATAAATAAATTAACTAATTGTAGTAGAGTATACAATAAGAGAGATAGAGAAAGAGAGATAGAGAGTGAGAGAGAGAGATGAAACTTACCCGTCGTTTTAGTGGCGCGCAGCTCAGTTGGCATGCCACAGCAGTAGCCGCTTAGCAAATGGCTATTCGTATTTGAGATTTCTAATATTTCCAGCTCGAAGTTACCAGCTGCGGATATCTGTTAAAAATCGAAAGGTACATCATCAGTAAATAAGCCGCAACATGTTAAATAAATGAAAACAGATAAAAAAAAAACAGAAAAAAAACCAAGACAAAAACATTTTGAATCGTTCAAATCAATCATGTGGCCATAACGAAGCTATAAGCTAAATAAGCGTACAAGCCTGAATTTATACCGCATCCCAAAATATCTCAAAATATCTATCCTAGTGTTATAAACGCTTACATACACATACATAGTATATACTCCACCCGAATATCAAATAATAAATATGCTCAACACCGCCGCAGCCCCAGCCACAGTCCCGCAGTCGCAGCCGCAGCCGCTGCGATCGTTCGCCTCGATCAGTTTGGCTTGTTGTAAAAACTAATAAGCCACCTAGGGCGCTCTGATTGGACTATGCGTAGAGATTTTAATTAAAAACACAAGAAATGAGAATCAAAATGCTTGAATGTTTGCTTGTTGCCGCTTACTTGTTGCTTGCTTTTTGTAGTTTTCATAGGCAAATGAAAGGAGACAAGAAAGACAGAAAGACAGACAGACAAGAAAACTCTTGAGACCTTTTTTTTTTTATTTTTTATTTTAGACTCAGACTTGAACTACGGCTGCTGCTGTCTTGATAAATCTAGCAGCAAATGAAACATGAAAATAATGAGAAATATTTTCACAAAAGCAAGACTTAACTGTATAACTGTATATATATATATATATATATATGTATATGATAAAAGATTGTTCGACTATTTTGTGGTTCAGCTCACTTAATCAAAGGCTGATATCCAACAGTTTGTATAATTTAAAATTCTTTTGTTGCTCATCAGCAGCAGCCAAAGTTGTAAGCTATAAGCTAAGCTTAGCTATCTTTATCATTATTATTGCTGCTGCTGTCTGCTGCTGCTGCTGCTGCTGTTGCAGTCGCAAATCAAAAGCCAATCGATAAGCATATTTGCCATAAAATTAATAACACATTAGATCGCTGCTAGTTGCCAGTTGCCAGTTGCCAATTGCCAGTTGCAAGTTTCCTTAGCTGCCTAAAACTTTCCCAGCTTTGAGAAATCGCAAATAAAGTTTAACTATTTCAGCCTAATGGTCACTCATAATTTAACTGCAGCACAGTCAAGTTTTCTATGCCAGGCAAAGACTTGACTAAGACCAAGACCAGACCATGGCCAGTGGCCAGACCGTAACCAGTGGACAGTGGCCAATGGCCATCAACTTTGTTGTTTAGGGTTCATTACAACTTGGCTAAAGCGAACATGGCGCAAAAATAAAAAAAAAAAAAATATGCTAATGAAAAACTTTTAGTTCGCCTTTTAGTTGGCAACTTTAATGGTTTCATATTTCAGCAAATTTATTGTCAAAAGGCGGCAGTGGCAATTCCATGAGTCCGACGACTCGACGACTCAACACTTGGTAGCTGGCAGCGTTGATAAGTTTATTAGAAATAAATTGCAATTTAGACTTTAGCCATTGCTTAGGCTTATGCTTACGTGTTGACGTGTTAGTCTTAGTTAACGGCAGTTGCCACTTTCAGACGCACTTCTTTCATGTTTCTACTGCACCTGCAACAATTCTTTTTGCTCATCTTTTTCATCTTCATCATCTGCTTCATTGTGAACTGCAGGCAATGTTTCTTTTATTTTATTTTTTTTTGTTCATGCCATAGATCAATCAATGTTCTCAATGTAGAGAACTTGCCACACTCTGCACGAGTTGCAAGTTTGCAAGTTTTGCAAGTTTCTACTTCTACTTCTTCTTTTGATTTCTGATGTTGAATTTGAAGCAAGACACATTGAGTTTTACCTTTTGTTTGCCGCTTCTTCAGTGCTGCACATTTTGGTCAGTGCCCCAGCAGCCCCAGCGGCAAGTTGATTGGATTCGATTCTTTAAGATCGAGTCGCCGTGTTGAACCGGTTTACCTGCATATATTGCGTCTGCTTACTATTTATTTATCACATTTCTTTTCGTTGCTTTTGTTGTTGTTTTTCTCTTTTTTTTCATTCATGAGCTGCAAGCCAAAGAAAGCAAAGAATCAAGAATTTGTAGGCAGTGTGGCAAGTGCAGCTGCAGCCTGTTTTGACTCTGTGCGACTGTGCGACTCTGTGACTCTGTGACTGTTACCTGCACGTTAACTCACAATCAAGCGTTAATATTTGAGACAAACTTTGACGTAATCAAATCGATTAGATAATGTCCATGAAATATCGAAAAACAATTGGAAGTAGCCGCAATTCGTAATGCGGCGCCACAGAAAAATCAAAAGAAAAAAAAAAGAAATTCTGTTGAAAACATTTAACGGGCCGTTAAAAACGTTAAATGTTAAATTTATGGTAAATAATATTAAATGCAATTATAAATACATAAACGTTAATAAGGAATGAGTATATAAATATAGCGCACTATATATATATATATATATATATATATATATATATATGCATGAAGAGTGAAGAGCAGGCGCCAGATTCAAATTTAATTCAATAATTTTGCCAACTAATGAGCAGCAACTGCAACTGCTGAACGTTTTGTTGCTGACTTAAGTATTGCGATAAAGACAAATAACAACAATAATAACAACAACAATAATAATAACAACAACAAGAAGAAGAAGAAGACAAAAAACTGATCGTGGGAGCTCATTGCGAGCAACGTTTTTCGCCAACTCATTTCAACTTTTGAAACATTTCGAAAGGCAGCAAAAATCTTTATGAATATCTTTCTTTAGGTTTTTGCCAGTTTAATACGCAGCTTATGATCAATAAATGTCAGGCCTTATGAGGGGCTTTAGCTTTTTTCCCTCTCTCTCTTTCTCTTTCTTTCTTTGCTTTACGCATGTCATTTATTTTGTTGTTATTGTTGTTGTCATTGTGATTACGTTTTGGTTCCTGCTGACTGTTGACTGCTAACTGCTGCCTGGAACTGGGTTAATTCGCAGACATGAGGAAAAACACTCAAAAAAATAAAGTAAAAAAAAAATGTTGCTGCTTCAAGTTAAAGGAAGATTTCTTGGAAGCGCCTCATAAATCGTTTTGCTACAAAATATTTCAACATTTTATTTGCTTAATTAACAACTAAATAGTTTTGCTTGCCAGCGCTCACATTAAAGTCTTTACCAATGTTCTTCATCAATATTAACTTCAGTTTTTTGTTCTCAATACTCAATACTCCCAGCAGTTTTTTTATACTATTTCATGGAATGTTCATTTAGCTGCGCATTTCTCATTTGCCGGTGACTTTTATCGCTTGAATTTAACCAAAATCAATGCAGTCAAATGTTGCTGCTGCCGTTGTGGCAACTTCAGATAAATGTTTGTAATCAATTTTGATAGCCAAGTCTGTTGTTTTTTTTTCCTTTCAGGGTTCAGCTCTTGGGGCATTCTAATGCCTGCTGCCTGTTGCCGTTGCTGCTGCAATGCTGCAGAGTAGCGTATTAATCAAATTGCTGTTGTTCTTGTTTTCTGTTGTTGTTTATATATTCCTGATCGCAGCCAAAGCCGCTGCGATTAATTTTATGCCTCATTCGTTTGCTGACCATTTGCCTTTGAGTCAAGGCAGCGCCGAGCTATGGCTATGGCTGTGGCTGTGGCTGTGGCTGTTTAATTGCCCCACAGGCATCCGCTGGCATCTCAATACATGTTTAGGCACTTTGTGTAACACTTTATGATTGTCTATGCACACGCCCCAAAATGTGGGCACTGACTACCGTTGTTTGTCGTTGACTCTATGTGTCTGTGTGGGAACTGAATTAAGAGCCAGCGGCAAGGTTACAACAAAACATTTGAAAGAGCTAAAAGAAACGATGTCTGCATACGATACTATTTATAGAGTTGATATTTAAATAGTTCCGAGTAGTAAAGTCCCCAAACACCCAAACACACACACACACAGACGTACACACACACACAGAGACGTACATGCATATTAAGATTGTGTAATGTGTGTAACACAGTTTCACATGCATTCAACTCTGATTTATATCAAATTTTTTAACTGGAGTAGACTAATTTCTTGTTCGTCTAGTCTTTAGAGAAAATTCAATGTCTTTCAACGGCAAACATTTTATTGAACAAGTTTTTTTTTCTTTTCATCTTCATCTTCATCCTCCTCAGCTTCTGCTTCTATTTTTTTTTTATTATTTTAATTTGTTTTGTTTTTGTTTTCATTGAAATGATTTTATTGACTTTTATAGTTGGCAATAAAACTAACTGAAATTGAAAGCCTTTCAAAGAGTATTAACACAACAACATTATTATGTTTTAAGATTTAACTAGTAGTAGCTCAACTCTATTTATGGTGCTACAATAAAAAAAAAATAAATTGTTAAGATTTCCTGATTTCAGTTTTATTTTTTTTAATTTAATTTACTAAACAACTTAATTTGAGTTTAAAGTTGATTAGAAAAGAAATGAAAACCATATGTGAAAAGTTTAAAGCATTTTAATTAGTTTTAGCTAAAACTATAGAAAGATTATAGAGTATTTTATAGTCTTTGATTTTAGCTAGAACGTCTATGTGCTGACAGCATATATAATATTACAAATATTTGCTTTAAATTTTAGAATTTTTAAATTTTTATAAGGAAAATTTACATTAATATTTTTTATTTTTATTACATTTATTTCTGTCATTTATTAATATTTATGTTATTTTTTTATAATTTTATAATTTTATTTTTGATTTTCTTTTCTTCATTTATTAATTTTTATTTTAATTTTTGTTTTTTAATATTTATTCTATTTCTTATATTTATATTTATATTTTTATTTTATTTTTTTTTTCTTCATTTAATAATTTTTATTTTAATTTTGATTTTTTTTTAAATTAATTTTATTATTTTTAATCTAGTTTTTATATGTTAATTTTTATTTTATATTAATTTTCATAGTTTTATTTTTAATTTTATATTTTATTTATTTATTTTTGCATTTAATTTTTATTTTATTTATTTATTTTTCGTTTTATTTTTATTTTCATGTTATTATTTTTTTATTTTTATTTTACTTTTTATTTCTATTTATTTATTTACTTTAATTTTATTTTTATTTTCTTTACATATTTTTCATTTTATCTTTATTTTCATGTTATTATTTTTTATTTTACTTTTTATTTCTATTGTTTTATATTTATATATTTCTATTTTAAAATTTTTTTTTTTAATTAATTTATTATTTTTTTAATTTAATTTTTATTTTATTTATTTATTTTTTATTTTATTTTTATTTTCATTTTATTATTTTTTACTTTTATTTTAATTTTTATTTCTATTGTTTTTTATTTATATATTTCTATTTTTTAATTGTTTTTTTTTTTTTTATTTGATTTATTTATTTGAATCGACAGAAATCAAATATTATTAATGAGAAATTGATATAGTATTCAAATTGTATTCACACTGAAATTCGTGATGTACTTTAACTACATTGTCTAAATATTTTGAATAGTTTTCAAATTTTATCTCAAAGTTTAATTTATTTTTTGGCATTTTTCTTACATTTTGCAATTGTTGAATCTCAGGCGCCCTCATAAGTAGCAAATATAGCATGAATTGCTATTAACAAAAAAAAAAAAAATTAGTGGCGGTTATTGCCCTAAGCTTCCACTATTGAAGCAACAAAGCAAAAGTTGAATCAACTCTTTATAGTTGTAGTAATATATTGGCCAAAACATCGATTCGACATTAATAATTGAAGCAACACCCGCATATTTCGCATGATTTTTTTTTTTGCATGTGAAATGTTTTTGAAAATGTTTTTTGTTTTTTGTTTTTTTTGGTTTGTTTGCTTGTTTGAATTGATGAATTTTGCTTACCTTATGAACTAACAATATTAAAATTAAAGCAATTAAGTTGCAGGCAGACTTTAATGATCGACAATCATCGATCAGTGATCGCAGCGCTGATGGTTGGCTTTGCCGTTGATGTTGATGTTGATGTTGATGTTGACGTTGCCGTTGCTGTTGATATTGCTTTTGCCTTTTGCTTTGCCTTTGCCTTTGCCTCGTTTCGCACATTCTCAGGCTGTCGCTTGTTTCTGTTTCTGTTGTTGTTATTGTTGTTTCTGTTTCCTCTTCTCTTCTTGTTGTTGTTGTTGTTTCTGTTGATTTTCGCCGAAAATGTTTTCTAAACATTTTGTACATTCTGTGCGCGTTTTGCAACGTGTTGCCGCCTGCTGTTGCAGACGATGCTGGCTTTAAGTTTAAATTCTTTTTTTTTTTTAGTTGTTTTTGTTTTTTGTTTTTTGCTGCTGCCTAATGTTGTTGTTGTATTTGTGATTTTAGTTACTCTTGTTGTTGTTGCTATTTTCCCACAACATTTGCACAAATACAAAAATAAAAACACACAAACACTGAATATCGAGCATTAATTAGCAATGCAATGCTCAGTTATAAATATTTGATTTTATATTTATATTTCATTTTTTTATTATTATTATTATTTGTATTTTTTTTTTATTTTTATTTTTTTAGAGCATTTTGTTTGTTTTTATTTTTTTTTTATAATGTTATTATCACAATTTTGTATTGTTGTTGTTGTTGTTTTGATTGCTTTGTATAACTTTTATTTAAGTATTTCTCATTTGTTTTTTTATTTTTTATACACACTTCCCTTCACTTGATATTCCTTTGTTTCTATTGTTGTTACTTTTGTTGTTGTTGTAGCTGTTATTGATATTACAGTTGTTATTAATATTGTTATTATTGTTGTTGTTACTGTTGTTACTGTTGTTGTTGTTGTCGTTGAACAAATTGTCGATTGAGAAATGGAATTGAAACATGCTGACAAGTGCCTGTAAAATCCATTTCTCATTGCCTTTAAGCACGCATCATCAACGCTAATTGACACGCATTTGTTGCCAGCTATTTGCTGTTTTGCTGCTTGCTGCATGTGCATGTGCAACAAGTGCTGCTGCCGTCTAAAGCAAGCATAGCAATACATATTGCCTTTCGCTTGGACAACCGCAAGCAGCAACCGCAAGCAGCAACCGCAAAGCGGCGCAACGTGCAGCAAATGCAAATGCAATTCAATTTATGTTAATTTAACGCTGCGGTTACTGATGTTGCAGTTGCAAGTTGCATGTAGCGGTTGCTTCTGTTTCGCTTGCTACTTGCTACTGATGCTGCTGCTGCTGCTGTTGCTGCTGTTGCTGTTACTGTTGCCGTAACGTCTTTGGCCGCAAGCAATTTGCATCTTGTGCGCATATTAATTTACAGATATTTTCATTCTTGCCTACATTACTCATTCTACAGCCTCTACTACCTCCCCCTCCCTCCCACACTCTCACGCTTCCCATACCCTTAGGTCTTGCTCAGCGCCTGCTTTTCGATTGTTTTGCCTTTTGTCTGTTGCCATTTTCATATGATGTTGATCGGGTGTTAATTGTCCATTTAATTAACTAATTTGCTGCGCTTCCTCTTCCACTTGCTCTTCCATTAACTCTTACTCTTACTGTAACCTTCCCCCTCATTCACTCTCTTGCTCCTTTGCTGCTGCTTATTCGCTCTTACTGCACAAACGGAAGTCGTTGACTTTGAGTCAAATTTATGCAATATGCTATAACATACAAATGTCTAAGCGAGACGGAGTGAGAGTAAGAGTGAGAGTAAGAGTGAGAGAGAGTGTGTGTGTGTTTGTATGTTAAAAGCCTTCACCGGAAGTTAAGCAGAATGAAGCACAGTGGACTCTCGCGCAATGGATGCTTGCTTGGCTGCACTTGACAATTGGCGCAATTGAAGTTGCAAATGTTTTGACTATGCGCAGGGAAAAATGAGCGCAACATAAAAAAAAATACAAATAAAAATAAAACTATGATAAACGTAAATGTATGGCAACTAGCAAGAAGCAGAAAAATTAATTATTTTATAAATCAATATCTATAAAATATATAAAATATATTTGTATATCTTAAAAAGAATTTTTAAATTCCATTTAGTTTTGCAAATTGTTATTATTATTTTTATTATTATTATTATTATCAGCTAATTATAATTATCTGGCACAGAGCAAAAGCCTAAGTTATATTCAATTTTATGTCGTACAATTCTCTTCATTTTTTTATTATTATTTTGTTCACTTGATTTCCTTTGCGCTCTCTCTTTTTGTCACTCTGTCAAGCTCTCAGTGTGTCTCTATGTAACTTTTCCATTATCACTGTTCTTTTCTGTTCTGTTCGTTGTTGTTTTTGTTGTTGTTGTTGTTATCGTTCATTTATTATTTATTTGTGCGCTGCTTGCTCTGCGCATATTTTGCGGCTATTTTCTTTCTTTCACTCGTCATGTTTCAATTCCATTTCGTTCAACTCTACAATGTGTTAATGTGCGTGTGTGTGGGTGAGTCTGCGTTATCAATGAAACTGCAGCATGTTGTTGTTGTTGCTCTAGTTGTTGTTGTTGGCTATTGTCGATGCTGGCAGGGCAAGATTCGCGTTCGCATTCACAATTTTTTTTTACTTTTTATTTTTTTTTATTTATTTTTTGCATTGTTTGCACTTTTACTTAAACGCTTTTATTAACAAATTTATTACATATATATAATACATATAAATATAGAAAGCACTGTATGTGTATGTTTGTGTTTGTGTTTCTTTTCTTTTTTTTTTGTTATTTCTTAGCATTGTATGTAGTAATTGAGCGTTATTTCCGTTTCTTTTTTGCACGCATCACAGTTGAAAATCTCACGCGTTGCCGAAAAAAAATTTGTTAAGCATTTTTTTATTTTTTCTTTTCTTTTATTTTTCTTTGATTTATGTTGAGTTAAATCGACAGTAAAAGAAATAAATATAAATCATAATTCACATTCACACAGACACACACAGTCAGACAATTGCACATAGTGTGTGTGATAAAGAGAGAGAGAGAGAAAGAGAAAGATAGACAAATACATTAAGTATTTGTCGATTTATTTATTTATTGTTGTTGTTTGCTATTTGATTATTATTTTTTTTTTTGTACATTCTTTAATATTTATTTTCTATTGTTGTTATGTTGATTGCTTGTTTGATGTTTGCTGCTTTTTGATTTTCTTTCTACTTTCTGCCATCATTTGTTGTAATCAACAAGCAATTCAATTTAATTGTAACACATTTAACACTTTCACATCATTTTCATTGATTATTGTTGTTGTTTATATTTCGTTATAAGCACACACACACAGACATACACATAGACATTCAGTTATACGCACGCATACACTGTTAATCACATAATCCAATTGGCATTTTGTCGTTTACTGTTTTACCGTTTCGTACCGTTTTACACTGCTTACTGCTCATCACTGCTTGAAGCACGACGCTCGACTAAGCAGATCGTGTGGCCGCATTAATACGAGTCCTGCGGCGTTTAATGCCTTCAGCAATAGCAGTAGCAGTAGCAGAAGCAGCAGCCAGCAGTTGCGCAGCAGTAATAGACAGAGCAATGCGGGGCGGAGCAACTCACGTGAGAGCGACCGCAAAGCCTCAAAGAGAGTCACCACCGCGCAGCCACCACAACTAATCGACAACAACAACAATAGAAAAAAATACAAGCACAAAGCACAGAAAATCGTTACCAACCGGCGATGCCAATGCTGGCAGCAAACTGTTATTCGAATTTCGAATTCGAATTTAATATCGAGATCTTGTCTTCGACGACCGACAAAAAACCGACGTACGAAAAGGCTTCCGCTAGCTGCTTGCGTGCGCTTCAGGCGTCAAGTTGCGACTGATTGGGAACTACCGACAGTAACTGGCATTGCCGCTGGGCACATTCACTCAGAGCTTTGTCAGCGGCTCAGTAGCTCTGCGAGCTCTGCGACTCTGCGACTCTGCGCGCTCAGCTGCAGCTCTCTTAGCATATCAACCGGTTTAAATGTGAACGCTCTCTTTATGTTATGCTCTTTAGCCAGTCGCTGATTGGTTGCCATTGCCTGCGGTCTCTGAGCTCTGACTTGTTAATGGAGTTGCCCGATACGAAGTGGGAAATCGTGCAAAAGGCGCTCGTTTTGCCACTGTCGGCTGGCTATTACTGTTGCTGTTTTTGTTTTTGTTGTGCTGCGTTGTTGTTGTTGTTGTTGTTGTTGGTGCTGCCTACACGCATGCGCGTGTGTCTTGAGGCGCTTTTTTATGATTTCAACTTAATTATGTTTATAAACGCTTGACGGGCCACTGTGCCGTGCTTCTTACTCTAGATCTAGTTAAAATGCCGTGCACAGACGCGTCTGCAATTGCTGAGGCGTTTCATTAGCGTTTTATGAGCTCGCTCATCGCTACATTGCTATCACGACGACGACGACGACGCTGTTGTCGTGGCCAGCGCACGCCTGGGGACAACAAGCAGGCATCGGTTTCACTTGCATTTGCTGCAGGCGAGCAATTAACACCTGGATTAATGGATCTGACACATAAGGTAGTCGCCATCGCCATAGCCATCGGCGTCGCCGTCGCAGTTGCAGCTTCCCGCCACGATTATGATTTGTATTAGTTAGCCACTGTTTGAGAAACTTTGCTGCATGCTACATGCTACATGCTGCATGCTGTTTACTGTTTACTGCTTGCTCTTGTCCATTTCGGGCAGCCAATAATAATTGGCAGTTGCAATGTTGCTATGCTGCTATGTTGCTATGTCGCTTACCGTTGCTGCCACACAGACAGCGAGGCGACTCTGCCCAATTATATGCAACGCGAGTGTGTATAAATCAAATTTAAATGCAACTCTGGCCTATCGATGTCGCTGTTGGCCAAAACAAAAGATTTGAGCAACAAACTTGGCAATTACATGCAGCAGCAATAACAGCAACAGCAGCAGTCAATGGACAACAGCAACAGCAACAGCAAAAAAAAAAAAAAAACAACAGTCTGCAATGCGGCAGCATCTTTTGTTGTTATTGTTATTTGCTGATGTTGCTCTCTCACTGTAGTTGCTGTTGTGGCTGCTGTAGCTGTAGCTGTTGCTGTTGTAGCTGTTGCTGTGTTGTTAGCGGCTCATATTTCTTAGCGCGCATATCTAAATATCGAATCATGTCGCTGATTTGCTTTGCCGCACCATTGTTGCTTCAACTTGCAGCTAGGCTAAACTGCAGCACAGCAACAATAACAGCAACAATAACAGCAACAACAACAACAACAACAACACATACTAAATCTCATTGTGCCGTTGTGACATGACTCTTGTTCGACAATAGATAAAACAAATTGACTTGGTGTGTGCCCAAAATGTCTTCTCTAGCCATTGGACTTAACAGTTGCTGTTGTTGCTGTTGCTGTTGTTGTTGTTGCTGCTGTTGTTGTCGTTGCTGTTGTTGCTGTCGATTTTTTGTGGGCGTAGAACATGAAACGTTGGCAGCCGCTTCGCATCGCTTTCCTTTGTCATCTTTTGCAGCAGCAGAAACAACAGCAAAAGCAGCAGCGAGTGCAGCAGCAGCAGCAGCAACAGCAACATGAGCAACAGCAGCAGCAGTGAGAAAACTGCACCACAATGGTCATTATCAGCAGCATATCTACGAAATCCCAGAGCGACAATTGTATGTAGCGACAACAGCAACAGTCAGAGCAACAGCAACAGCAACATGCTGTCCAAATATGTTGCAAGTTGGTGTTATTCTTCACACGGCATCATAAATTTCACGTATAATTGACGCTTTCAGTTATATCAAAATTGGCTAAAAGGCGACGAACAACAATAACAAAACGACAACAACAATAACAACAACAACAGCAGCGGCAGCGGCAACACTTTTGCGTCGGTGGCTCTCGTTGTGGCCAGTTGACTGCTGACTCTAGGGATTACTTTTTGCAACGTGTGGCAACTTGTACTTGTCTGTGCTTGTTTCACTCTCTGTGTCTCTGTCTGTGTGTTTTTGTAATTGTTGTAATTGTTGTTATTCTCTTGTAGCTGTTGCTGTTTTGAAGCTTACAATGTTTTCATTTTTTATTTTTATACTCGGTGCCCTTTGGGAACCAAGAGTATATTGGGTTAGTGACAAGAGCAAATGTATGTAACACCCATAAGGAGGCGTGGCCGACCCCATAAAGTATATATATTCTGACTCAGGATCAACAGCGGAGTCGATTGGAGCATGTCCGTCTGTCCGTCTGTCCGTCTGTCCGTCTGTCCGTCTGTACGTCCGTATGAACACACAGATCTCGGAGACTATAAGAGATAGAGACTTAATTTTTTTTGCATAGTGTTTGTAGTGTTTGCAGGCAGATCAAGTTTATTTTGGATTTTTGCCACGCCCCCCTCCGCCTCCACAAATCGATGAAAACCATTTTGAACACACCACTTCACCCACACCCAGTCAAGCTACAGCACTGAAATTTGGTACAAAGTTAGAATATGTTTATCTGGACGTTGTGTACAAAATTTGGTACAGATCGGATAATAAACATGGAAGTTATACGCATTTCAAATTTCAAAAGTTGAGAGGCGTTCGCTTGCTTGCTGTTCTCACCCCAAACGACGGCAACATTTTTTCAGTGTTTCTCACACTTGTGAAGAGCGTGGCTCAGTGGTTAGAGGGTTGAACTCGCGTGCATGAGGTCCGCGGTTCGATTCCCGAGACGATTTTTTTTAAAAATTTTTTTTTTAATTTTTTTTTTTATATTAACTTAAAATTGGCGAGTGCGCAGCACGAGCAAAATAAATATATAATATAACTTTGGGCACCGAGTATTATATAGTCGAGCACACTCGACTATAACTTTCTTACTTGTTTTTTTCTGTTGCTGTATTTGTTCGTAAGCTGTGCTTTACAGCTAATAATAGCCAGATAGAGAGACACCGACTGACAGACAGATAGACAGAGGGACAAGCGGACAGGTAGCCAGGGGTTCGGGGGAACGTACAAACGGTCGGTGACTTTGACTCTGAGTCAGTCAACAAGACAGCAAAACTGACTGACTGACTACAGGTGTCTCTTTGCCTATTTGCACTGCGTTGGCGTTGTGGACACTTGTATTTCTATTTTTTTTTCCGACTCATTTTATGTTATTTCTATATTTGCTTGAATTTCTATATATTTTTTTTACTTGTTTGTTACTTGCTTTACATTTTTTTAGCCACATGCTGCAAAGTTTTCATTTCACTTTTTACTCATTGCATCCCCTTCCACCTTGCCTTTGGACAGCTGTTCAAGTGACACTCGAAACATGTTGCAGCAACAGCAGCACACACCATAAATCCCAAAATCAAACATATTGAATAATCAAAACTCTGAAGGCCGCACAATTAAACGCGACCAAACAAATTTCAATTTGATGCACGTAGTGCAAGAAGTACAAGTAGTTCAACCACCCAATGCCCAACCCACCATAACCCACCCTCAAAGGCAAATGTCTATAGGTTGACTATACGTAGTGATAGTGGCAACAATTTTGTGGGCAACCCCTGCTCCTCCCTCCCCTATGCGGCTTTCACTCATTAAGCAAACAGTCAAATATGTTGGCAATTTTAACCAGTTGTTGGCTTTTACAACACTCAACATTTTTATGACAGATTTTTCAAGTGGTTTTGCGGTTGCAATGGTCACAATACTCTGTACTGTCATTACATAGGGTATATTCATTATTATAATTAGTAATTATGAACAAAAATAAAATAAAATATTTATAAATTTTGAAAATAAATGCGAAAATTTATTATAAAAAATAACAATTTAAAATTTTAATTTAAAAAAAATTTACAAAAAAATAATGTTTTTTTAATAATTAAAAAAATAGTTCAACATTTCTAAAGTTCAGTTCAATTTGAGTAAAAAAAAGAATTTTAATTTTAATTATATAAATAAAAAAAAAAAAATTATATTAATATTACGAATATAATTTATTATAATTTATAAATAATATTAAAAAAAAAAATTTTAAATGAAAAAGAAATTTTAATTTCAATGTTAACAATAAAAAAATAGTAAAAAAAAAAATATTTTTATATAATTTGAAAAATTGAAAAATGATGAAAAAAATATAATAATAATTTTTAAAAATAATTAAAATATAATTTTAATAAATATTTAAATAAAATTTATATATAAAATGTATAAAAATGTATTATAAAATGTAGAAAATGTTTATAGAAGAACTAGTAGTCGTGCAACTGCTTGATGGTTGCAACAATTGCCTCTGTGGTGGCACTGCCAGTGGCTGACTGAGGGCGTTCGACTGTATGCTGTTGCTTATGTTGGACATACAGACAAACAGAAAGACAGATAGAAAGAAAAAAAAAAAAATGAAAGAAAAACATTGCCTGAGGTTAGTTGTTTATGAACCTTTTTATTGCCTTCTGTTGGAGTTGCAGATTTATGCGCCATATTTTAGTATTCTAGTAAGTGCTTTGTGTGGTTGCAAGTTGCAAACGCGACATTGACAACCAGTTAAGATCATCTTCAGTAAATATGGCAATTATTTTAAGCATATCAACCTATGCCATATATTTTTTTTCGGTTTTTGTCGTTTTTGGCATAAAGAAAGTTGCGCAAAACTGCAGAGGAAAATTGAATAACAATAAAAATTTGAATGGACAACGAAATTTTGTTAAGTTCTTAATTAAATTTAATTTTCTAATACTTTCAAGTATACAAATTATACTGATACAGCTAATCATTCATTACATGCCACCTGTGCTGACAATTTGCCTCACACACTTGTCTGTCTGTCTGTAAGGCTGTGAACCTCACACATGTTGCAACAAAATACAACAAAAGGCGACAAGGAGGCAAGTGATCCTTTGCATGCCTCATTTAAGTTTGGATCAACCCTTAGATAGATAGATTTGTAGAACCGCCCCTATAATTTTATTATAAAAATCTGAAAGGCAAACATGTCGCAGACGCATCAAATTATGACACGAACAAAAGCCGATTAATTAGCGATAGTTTTGCCATTGAGAGGGTCGAGGCAGTCAATGAGGGGTTGTTGTCGTTGTTGCATGATCAATGCATTATCTCTCTGCCTGTAATCGAGCGCTCAACAAATACAAGGTGAATATATAGAGCGGCACAGAGGGATGGTGGAAGAAGATGTTGTTGAAAGAACTGCGCGTGCTCAGTGTTGTTGCCAGTGTCGTTTTGCGGATGCTGCAACTTTGGCAAGCGCGAACATGTGCGCAACACTGCAACAGTATCAATAATATGCATGATAACTTCAATATAATACAACACAGCCAACCCCCCCCCCCCCCCCTCCCACTATATGTATATATATAGCATAGCCTACCGTCTGCCTACAGCCACCCGCCTCCCGATATCCCGACATAGTTGAAATCAAGGCGGAATGCACGTGCATATGTCATTTTTATGGCGCTGTTCGTGTTGCCATAAATCCATAACAATATGACAAGTACAAGTACTTTAGCGGCAGCTTCTCTCATGTGCAACATGTTTGCACGTTCACGCCACAGACGCCCTGCCTCGAATGCAACACAAGACTTTTGACTACCTTTAACTTTAGCTTTAGCTTAAGCTTAAGGTGATTGCGATCAGCGCAACTGTGTGTCTTTTGCCAGGATGCTCATTTGTGAGTTGCTGTTGCTGCTGCCGCTGTTGCTGCTGCTGCTGTTGCTGTTGCCGCTGCCACTCCTGTCGTCTTTATTGTTGTTACTGTTGTCTACTCTTCATTTGAGCTGAGCTACAAAATATTTTGCGCCACTCGCCGTTTGACATGATTTACATGAAGTGCGGAAAGACGCACAATTTTTATTACATTTTCGTGGCTATAAGTGCGCCCATGTCATAGCACAGCATAGCCACCGACAAGCCACCAAAAACTAACCCCACCAGCAGCAATAGTAACAGCAACAGTAACAGCAACAGCAGCCGGCAATGCTTTGATTTTTTTTTTTTCGTTACGCATCTCAACATGGAAAAGCCAACAGCTGTGCAGCAGCATGACAAGGGTTAAGTTTGTCTAATCATTTATCATTTCTTTTTTTTTCAGCTATTTTTTTCTTTTACACTGCTCTGACAATTTTGGAGTGTATATACCACACCCCATAAACTATATACCACCTAACATTAATGTACAACAACGCAACAACGCAACATCGCAACGTTCACTTGTTTGCAATTAAACAAAACAATAAAAAGTGTGGCAAGTTTTTTTTTTTTTTTTCTGTTTCCTTTGCTTGATGAACTGCAGCCTTGAATTTTTTTTTATTATTATTCACTCCTCTTCTGGTGGTTGCTAGATACTTGATTCAATGCTTCGGATGATGATAGTAGTATTAGTGGTGTTGGTGGAGGTTGTGGTTGTGGTGGTGGTTATAGGATCGCATACACTTGTCAATGTCCGGATAAATGTCGCTTGTTCTCAGCTTAAGTTGACAGTTTAATTTAAGTTTAAGCTTGAATTGAATTCAATAGTCGTCAAACTTAAGTATTTAAGATCGTAATCATAAATCCTTCTATATACTTAACGATTCATTTCAATTCCAATATATAATCGCATCATTTATTGGATTTTTATAAACTTCATTTGACTTCATTAGGTTTTTTAATCAATTTGAAAAGATCAGAGGCAACAAACAAAAGAAATATAAAAAATTACTGATCATTTAGAGTTAAGAGTTATGTTTACAACACAACAATATATGTACATATTCCCCCTACTAGTCATGGTGGTCCCCCTCTTTGTGCGTGTGTATGAGTCAAAGGGTTTTTAGAATGAATTTTAACTAATTAAAATACCTATAAAAGTCAGCATGTTGAATCCTGTTGCAGTGGCAACATTTTCAACATTTCATTGGAAATTTTCAAAGTCCATAGTCCATAGACTGCCGACTGGATAAGCAACACGCTAACCCAAAAAAAAAAAAAAAGCCCCAAACACTCCAAAATGAAATCCCGTACCCGTACCCGTACCCAAAAGTCAAACTGAGCATGCAGCAGCAGAAGCAGCCTGAACAAATGTACAAAATGATTGTCGGACCAGTTTCGAAGGCCTTCGAATGGCCAAAGATGAATGGTCTCAGTTTCAGTTCTGAGTTTCTGAATCTGAAGTCTCACAGTTTATGCTTGGCCTAGCGCAGGGCAGGGTCTCGAAGTCTGTTTGCTGTAGGCTACACCCGCAGCGGACTCACCGTCCATGTCCGGTAACACGATCACATCGCCTGTTCATGACAGCAGCCGCAGAACTCTGAAATCGACAGCCGACCGCTGTTTACTACTACAATAAGAGCCGAATAACAACAACAACAGCAACAACAACAAATAACAACAAACCCAAAAAAAAAACAAAATAACCGGCCACAACAAAAAACCCAGTTTGAGCACTGCTTGTACTGAAATTACTGCAGCGCATCAGTGAGAGTGTAGAAGTTAAAGTCAAAGTCGAAGTCGAAGTTCTCCAATCCACATCGCATAGCATTCCCCCCCTCCCGCGTCACAGGCCACAACAATCCAGCTCAGTCTCTCACAGCCCAATGGACAGCTGAAAAGGAGGCTGGAATTTTTGTTGGGATGGAAGCTTAAGACTTTAGCATTTTTAATTAGCGCGTTCTTTGTTTTCCTTTTCTTATTCGTTGCGTTTTTTTTTCTTCCCAATCTTCACAGGCGAACCGAAGGGCAAACGCCAAACAAAAAAAGGGCCCCCAAAAAAATACAAAAATCCAATCGATTCAAATAATGATTATACATATATATATATAGACAAATATTTGACTTTTTTTTTGCTTGCATGCTAATTCCATTTAAGTTTAGCAGTATTTTTGTTCTTTTAATTTTTAGTATTTTTTGGTAGTATATATTTATTTTTTTTTTTTGAATTTGTAAAATTTTCAGTATTTTATTCCACTTAGTTTAGCAGCATTTTCTCTTGTAATTTTTAGTATTTTTTTTTTTTGTAAAATTCTTATAGTTTTCCAGTTAGTATTGCCGTATTTTTTTTTTTGTAATTTGTAGTATTTTTTTATAGTATTTTTATTAGAATTTGTAAAATTTTTTTTTATTTAATTTTGCAGTATTTTTTCTTGCAATTTTTAGTATTTTTCTGCAATTTTTTTTTAGTTTTGCAGTATTTTTTGTTAATTTTGCAGTACTTTTTTTTTGCAATTTATAGGTTTTTTTTAGATTTTGTAGTATTTATTATTTAATATAACTTGTTATAGTATTTTCAACTTTTTTTAATTTTTTCTTAAATTTTTAAACTATTTTTTATTTTTTTTTTTAAATTATTATTTTTTTATATTTTTTTAATATTAAATTTTTTTTATATTTTTTTTTAATTTGTAATTTTATTTATATTTTTTATAGTATTTTCTAGTTTTATTTTTCTTTTGTAGTTTTTAAATATTTTTTTATGAAGTATATAAATCAAATATGGATCGGCATAAAATTACAATTAAAATTATTATAATTATATTTTAAACGCATAAAATCATAAAAAATTGCACAATAGAAAATTGCAGTAGAAAAAAATGCTTGGAATGATTGGCATAAAATAAAGTTCTGTAGTTTAAGTTTTTTTTATCTTTTTTTTTCTCTTAATCTTAGCCTGTCACTGTCTTGGTGTACGAGTACTGGCTGGCTAAGTCTTTATAGCACAAAACGATTTATAGCAAAATAGGCGACCAATTACGCAGGCATCTCCCCTGCAATTGAACGCGACTGTTGCGTTGTGTTGCTACCCACTGTCAGAGCTAACTGTTTGGCATCTACTGTAGTAACAGGCAAGGACAGCAGCAATAGCAGCAATAGCAGTAACAGCAGCAACATCACATTGCTGCATCTTAGCATCGCAGACTACAATACATAAATATCAATTACAGCTCCATAAATTTGAAACCAATTAGCCAAAGTGAAATTGATAAGCGTCTTTTTGAAGCACACACACACACAGACAGACACACACACACACACACATGCATACATATACATAGCAATTTACAAAGAACAATTTAAGCATCAAATAGTTGTTGCCTCTTAACTTAACTGACAATGCACATGACAATCACCATTGGCCACTTTGACATAGATGATGCTCCTGGCGATGAGGTGCGGTGTAGTGTGGATTTAGCCAAAAGGGAACATTAATGCAAACGCTTAACAACTTAATACAAATTGAAAGCTCAAAAGCCAAATGTTTAGTTCTCACATTAAATGCAAACGGCAGCAGTAAATGTGTCTAAGCTAAAGATCGGGGAGGAAGAAAATTCAATAAGAACAGCAATAAGAAAAAGAGATAGAATAAGAGAGAGAGAGAGAGAGAAGCAACAGCAAACAGCGACAGGCACAGCGAGCACTACTTAACTTTTCGACACCCAATGAAATTTTCGCACATTACTGCCAAAAGTATCTAGATGCAAAAATATCTGACCGGTACGAGTTGAGGCTGCGATGTTTGTTGCATGCAACTGCAACTGCTGCTTACTGCTGCTTACTGCTTACTACCTCTGCCACGCCACCTTCGCTTGCCGTTCAATTCATACTATCTGCATCTGCTGGTAGGCAAATGCAATTTATTATACGTCTGAGCCGTGCCAGACCAAGGAAGCTCGCTGCAGCTCTGCAGACCGAACACTGAAACAGCAAAGAGCAAAACCCATAGACTTGCTGACTGTAGACTGTAAAGTTCCCTGCACACACACGCAAGCGTTTGTTTTTTTTTTTTTGCCGTTTTGTTGTTTTTTTTTTCTTTTTCTTTTTCTTATTAATACATTTTTAGTCGCTGCTTGGGCAACTGCGCAACTGTGACGGCAACGGCGACAACGTACAGGATGAGAAGAAGCTTGGAGGCAACAGCAACGGCAACGGCAGCCATAAAAATCAGATAAAAAATGCTTCGCACACGATTAGGAATTTTTAATTAAAATATTTTGTACTGCTGTTTGTAGTTAATTTTGTACAACAACAGACACACAAAGTGGCAGCAGCAGCAGCAGCAGCAACAACAACACAAACAACTGCAGCATAAGCACCTGCATTTCATTGTAACTGCTGTTGTTGTAGTTGCTGCTGTTGTTGTAGTTGCTGCTGTTGTTGCTGTTTTTGTTGTTGTTGCTGTTTGTTGCTGTTGTTTGTTGTATGCGTGTAGAACAGCAGAAAGTACGAGATCCGATTTCAATGCCGCAAAGGGTGCCGAGTTTTTTGTTTTTTTTTTTTTTTTCTTGAAATGAAAGACGAAAACGAAGAAGCTGAAAATCCTTTAGCTTTTAGCTTTAGCCACTTTTCGCTTTCGTGCCCAACAGGCAGCGCGAACTCCCTTACAGGCAACAACATTTCAACCTGCCACTGCGGTGGCAGCATTGATGGGCGTATACATGCGATTCTTGCCAAAGCCTTCCACTGTTTTTTTTTTTTTTTCTTTTCGATTTCTGTTGCCTTCTGCTGTTGCGTCGTTTAGCTTAACTCAACATATTTTTTTTTTGCTAAAGTTGCAATCTGAAAGAGACAGTGAGAGCATGAGAAAGTATAAGCGAGAGAGAGAGAGAGAGAGAGAGAGATAGGGAGAGAGAGAGGTAGGGAATGCGCGAGGGCGCATCGATGATATATTTAGTGGCAGGCAAACGAAAGACTTAAGCAACGAACTTGCGATTACGACACAGCATGGCGCACACATCGAACTTAACAGTGTCGATGCTGCTATCATATGTAGCATTACATATATATATATATATATATAATATATAAATGTGTATGTGTGTGTGCTTGTAGCTAAAGCAATTGTTGGCGCGACTCCACCCGATGCCGATCGTCGCACGACTTTAGTCTGAGCATTTTTTTTTTTTTTTGTTTTTTTTTTGTACTCTGGCTCTGACTGTGCTATGTCTTGCACTTTACTCTTAAGCTTGCAATAAATTCCCTTTGCGCCGTATTCGCTCTTCTTTGCTCACTTGTTGCTATCCATCGTTATTCTTAGCTTTTTGCATTGTGTTTTTGCGCGCAAATTGAAGATCGTGTTAAACGTTTAAGTCGTTTTTTTTTTTTGCTTCTCAATTTTTTTTTTGTTTTTTGTTTTCCTTCAAGCAAAAGCAAGAAAACACCAAACATATGCAGCACAATGCATCATTAGCGCTTGTGGCAAATGTGTTTGCCATACACAGACACACACATATATTATATATGTAGAGATTTTGGTGCAACAAGTGCAACAACGTTGTGGCGCTCAGTTCATTTGCCTTTTGCATTCAGACTCACATTCGCATTAATTATTGAATGTCGTAAATTATGACTAATTGATATACAAGTTCAAAAACTGGAATTGCAACAACAACATGCAACAACTTGTCGATTTGGTGTCTAGCGATTGGCATCTGGCGACTGCCAACTGACAACTTGCAACTTGCAACATGCAAATTGGCAACACAAGTGTAGTTCGCTAAAGAAAAAACACGCACAGCCAATTTGGCCAATAAATATTATTGCCTTGTTGCCTTGTTGCAAGTGCCTTGCTGTTGTCATTGTGACCCTTTTGTGTTGCACATTATGACAAATCTTTCAACATATTTTGTATCTACTTCTTCACGTGCTCAGCATCCACAAAAAAAAACAAAGACATTTTGCCACTCATCTCAACTAATTCCAACAGATTTTTTTTTTGTTGTATTCGATTTTTATTTTTTTTTTTTTTTTATTTGTATTTTTTTTTTTTTTTTTGTATTTACACAACAAATAAACGCAGCTCTCGCAGCAAAATACTTTTGCGGCAATTGTAAACATTTAAAATGCTAAATGTGTCAAATAAGAAAACAGTTTTTGGTTTTTTTTTTTTTTCATCAAACCTTTAAGAAGAAACGTTTCTCTTTTTTGTCTCCTCTGCTATTTTTTTTTGTGTTTTTTTTTTTTGTATTTTGCGTCATGTCTTGTCGCCCAACTTAAGTTGAAGAAAAATGAGCCTCAAATGAAAGAAGTAAATAAATTTTGAAAATAAATTTACGTTTTGCGTGGCGTGAAAAAATGCGCACGCACAGATTTTGTAAATGAAGGCAAAATAAGAGAATGAAACAAATACAACAACAACAAGAGCAACAGTAACAATAATTTTAAGCAGTAAAACGAGCTTGACAAAGCGATACAATATTGTATGCGATACATGTAGTTACTTACAGCATTTACTAGCCAAAGTTACGAGGGCGGAACGTTTTTATTAACGTTTATCGTATCACGACAATTTCACTGTGAATCTTTATAGATATACTATATATATATATATATATATATATATATATCTGTCGGAAAGAAGAAACAAAGTTACAAACTCACTCAAAGATTAACTCAAAGATTTAACTGACATTAAACTGTTGAGATTTTTTTTTTTTTGATATTTTTGCATATCTAGCAGTCAGAAAAAAATACATATAAAAAATATTTAAATTGAAATTTTGGGAAATTTATTTGTTGAAATTTTTCAGATTTAGTAATTAAACTTAGTTATTACATTTAAATTATATTTTTAAGCATTAAATTTAATTATTCTATTTTTAGGATATGTTTTTAATTTATTTAATTTTTAAAAATCATTTTATTGAATTTTTTTACGTTAATTTTATTTTTTAATGATTTTTATTTAATTTAAGTAAAATAGTAGATACAATTTTCTATTGAATTTTTCTTAAAATAAAATTAAATTTTTAAAAAAATTTAATTAATTTTTTTTAACATTTTTCTTATTAATTTATTAAATAGAGAAAAAAAATTTTTTAGTTTTTAATTTTTTTTTTATTTTTTGAATATTTTAAAGTATTTTAAATATATTAAAAAAATTATTTCCAACTTTTAATTTTTTTTCTTTATTTTTATAATTTTCTAAAATTTGTAAATCTTTTTATAAATAATAAAAAAAAGTTTATTGTAAACTTTTTTTTAGAAAACTTAGGTAAACTTTCTTAAATATTTTTTTAATATTTTAAAATATTTTGAAAAATTTTTTTTTACTATTTTCTTGATTATTTTCTTTATTTTTACAATTTTCCAACATTTTTAAAAAATTTAATTTTTTTATTAATAAAACGTTTACTGGACAAATTATTTGCGCAAGTGTGTTTAGCGAACTGTTTTGACCTTCTAACAGAAATGACTTCAGGTCTTGGCATAATTTCTATATATGTTTTGTATGTATGTATGTATGTTATATAATGTAGCACATGAAAAATAAACATAAATCGTAAATAAACTATAAACAATTCTCACCTTGAGTTGCCATTCTTTGACAACGCTTTGGGGGCATTTTGGTCTATAGCTTATAGTTGGCTAATACATGCTGTGGTAACTGGCATAAGTCGCAAGTCGCGTAAGTAATTCAGTGCTGTGCGACGACGACGCCTATAAACTAAGTGCAAGATTTCCATAAACTTAAAACTCAAAATAAAAGCCAACAACAACAGCAACAAGAGCAACAACAACAACAACTGACCAAGCGTTGTAAACATTTGAACTTGTTTTTCTGCTTAGATCATTTTACATTTTACAAACATTTTTTTTCTTCGTTTTTTTTTGTTTTTGCTTTTATTTCATTTTTGTTTTTTTTTTTAACATGCATGTCGAGTGTGCGCGACGAAAAAAAGTGGAGCAGCAACATTTTTAACTACTATTTGACTCAAAGACCAAAAAAAAGAAAAACGAAATCAAAGGCTCGGCTAAGTAACAAGTAGCCAGAGTAGTAGAAGTTGTGGAAGTAGTTGAAGTATTGGTCGTAGTCGTGTCTTTAATTGTGTATTATTTTCATTTCAATTTTAATTGCAAATTACATACATCTATGTCTCTTTGCATGGGTGTTGTATGCCGCAGTGTGCAACGTATGGCGTTTCGTTTTGCCGAACAATGTTGCAGACAGCTAGTAGAGTCTGAGAGAGACGAACAAGTAAATGATTAAGAATGCAAAGCAAATACACTTCATTATGGGCCCATTTTCCAACGCATGTCACTCAAAGGCCAAGCACATAATTCACTCAGTGTAACCGACAGAGAGAGAGAGAGAGATAGTAGCGCATGCAAAGCAGAAGTAGTAGGAGTAGAGAAGACACCGAGAAAGAGAAAGAGAGAGAGAGCAAGCCTAAATTACAAGTGCAACGCATTCCCATGCTGATTTCATCAAAATGATAAAGAAGACAAGCAAAACGCCGCCGTCGCTGCTGATTCTGCTGCACTGACTGACAGGCTGACAGTGTCAGAGCCTACTGTTTGCCCTTTTTGATTCTGGCCAAGTCAAGGCTTCAATGCTGCTCATCATTTCGAGTTACCACAAACGACGTACACACACACACACACACACACACACACACACAGACAAACAACAATCGAAACATTTAAACACTTTTACAACGCTATGCGCTCCACTTGAGTTGCGTTACGTTTCACATTCGAGTGCAAAATCAACAACATACAAACAACATTATGCTTTTGGATGCAGGCAGCTGTTGCTGTTGTTGTAGCTGTTGCTGAGATTTAAATGCCTATCGCAGCGACACATCGACAATCGTTACCATCGCTAACATCTCTGCTTGCATCTCACCCAACGTTGATCTCGATATTCAGCAAAAACCACAGGCCACAGCAAAGGGTTCTCTCTCTCCCTGTCTTTGTCTCTCCTTCAACTTGCAGAGACAGTGGCACTTGTATTTGGTATTGATCTAATCTATCCACGTTCAGCTCATGTACGCTGCATGTTGGCTGTCGCTGTTCTTGCTGTTGTTGTTCTCAACGGTGGTCTGCATAATGACTGGCCAAGTCCATGGGCAAAGAGCCAACTCTCTTCTCAGCACACTCAGCACTCACAGTGGTGTGCAACAAGTTTGTCGTTGCGCGGCACGGCCCACGCAGCTTCACAGCATCAGGTGCAACTGCCAAGCTGCAAAGCTTCTCGTTTCGCCTTTACCAACTTTTACATTCTATTCTTTTTCTTTTCGTTTTTCTTACTGATTCTTTATTGAGAAATTACCAAATACTTAATGAGGTGTCAACTTTATTTCTTTCTTTATTTTTTTTTATTTTTATCTCTCTCTTTTTTTCTTAGTTTGTTTGTTTGGCTGTATGCCTATCGTAAGTTCAAGCATAGTTGTCCAAGTTTGTTGCCTAAGTCTTTTGTTTGCCACATCATATTTACGATGACAAATATGGCTCTCGAGGGGCATTTATTTATTTATTTATTTTCTTATTTTTTTTTTTTTTTCTTGAAAAAAAAAAAGCACTCTAAGCACTCTATGAGCATTTTGTGAGCATTTAAAAATTTAAGCATTTTGGTATGCAGGCCGCCCGGCCCGTTGTAGCCAAAGACGTAACTGGATAAACAGCATCCAGCGGCACATCAGGCAACGGCATCCAATCGACACCTTTGGCAAACAATGCGTTAATGAAGTGCGTGAACGCCAGGGAAAAAGCCAAAAAAAAAAAATAAAAAAAATAGGAGACACAAAATCCAAATGAACCATGAGCCAAGATGCCTAAAAAGCCAAAGAGTTAAGAGTCCATAAGAGTCAAGAATCTCAAGCCAATAAGCAATAACCAATAACCAATAGCCAATAGCCAATAGAAGATACAAATGGAGTGTGTAAATTATATGGTAAAATAAATACATAAAAGAATTCCAATAGCGATTTATGCTGGCTTAAAGACCTACGTTCTAAGTCAAATTAAAAGCAATTTGAAGTCCAAATAGAAAGAAAATGCCAAAATACGATAGACCCAAAAAAAAAAACGAAAAACTAAAAATAAAAGAAAATATCATAAGAAAAAAAAAGAACGATACAAAACGTATCCCAAAACGAAACGCAACGTAAATATAAACCTCAGCTCAACGACAGTTTGCTCCAAATTAAAAAAGTATAAAACCATAAAGACGACAATAATGACAGCGCGTTGACGGTGACAACGACCATAGTTTATTGTTGTTGTTGTTGTTGTTGTTGTTGTTATTTGACAATGACGACAATGACAATGATGACGATGATCATGATGGTGATGATGATGATTATTATTATTATCATCATGATGCTGTTAAAGTTTGAGGATGGGGATGGGAATGGGAATGAGAATTAAGAATGGGTTGGGATTGGAATTGGAGTTGCTTGGGTTGTGGATTGCTGTCGCTACGCACGCTCACAGCACGATGACACAGGCAAATGTCTTCTTTCGGGCAGTCTATATTAAAGCGAGATGTGTTTCATAAGTTTTGATAAGGACATCTACAAGAAAATATTTTTTTTTAATTGAAAAACTTATAAGGTTTCTAATACATAAAATCAAGAAATTTTCAGCAGAAACCGTAACTGTTATAAATTTTATTAAAAAAAAACTAAGAAATAATTTTAATTGTCAAATTTTTACTTTAATTTTTAAGTCTTAAAAATAATTTAAATAGTAAAAATCAAAAATTATTTTTTTCAATTTTTATAAGAAAATCAAAATTTGTAATAAGAAATTCAATATTTTTTATAATGATATTACATAAATTATTTAATTTAAAATTAAGTTTTAATTATTTTTTATTTATTTACTTTATTTATTATTTTTTAATTTTCTAATTATTATAAACAAATTTATTTATAAGTATTATTTTTCAATTTCTAAAACGCTTTTTAAGATTTCTTAAATTTATTTAAATTTAATTCAAACTAATTAAAAAAAATGCATATAAAATTGTAATTATTAATATACAATGAATATTTATATTTATTTTTATAATATACATATATATATATTAATATACAATGAAGTATTAATTATTATGATTATAAAAATTAATTTTATGTAATTCGGTTATAACTATTTTTTATAATTATTTTTAATTTTTAAGTTTTCTAAAATTTATTTACAATTAATTTAAAAGATTTTATATTTTAATTTTCACTTCTTGAATTTTTCTTTAATTTTATATTGATTTTTATAAATATTAATATACTATTTATCGTATTACATATAATTATAGTAGCAACCTTCGTCACATTGCCTGGTCGCATGGCTGTTGTTGTGTTATTTTGTTTTGCTTTTTTTTTGTTTTTTTTTTGTTGTTGCTTTTGTTGTTGTTGCTGTTGTTGAACCTAATAATCCTCATGACTCGCATATCAAATGACAACAAATTTACTGCAGACGTTCACTGAGACAGAGAGAGAGAGAGAGAGAGAGACAGGGCGAGAGAGGAGTACATCAGAGATGGAAGGAAGGCGGAACGTGAAAGAACTGAGACGCTGGTGCCGCATTCAGAGTCACAGTCACAGTCGCAGTGTCAAATTGAGCGACAATGGGCGACAAAAAATCGGGGCACAGTGGGACAGTGGCAGTTGAAGCAACTGTAACGTTTTGTTGCCTTTAACAACAACTTTCATCCGTCTCTTTTTCACTTCTGCGCATCTTCATAAGACGACAACAACAACAACAACTACTGCTATGCTCTTACCCTTCGCTCTTTTGGCCCTTTTGCCATTGCCAAGCATCTGTCCGTCTGTGTGTCTGTTTTCTGTCGTATATGTGTTGTGCATTTGCCGCTTTAATACCTTTTAACACTAATCGCATCGAGCGCAGCGCAATCAGTTGTGATGAGAATATAAATAAAAATAAAAAAAAAAATAAAAATAAAATACAGAAAGAAAAAAAAACACACACACACATTGGACAACAGCAACAACAAGAAGAGAACAGAATCTGAACTGTGCTCTGAGCGATATATATATATATATGACTATGAAGACTATGAAGACTACGATATATATATATATATATATATATATCGTCGCCCTAGTCGCCATCACCATGTCGCTTGAACAAGAAATAAAAATCGTTCAAGTTCTTTTGCTGTGAGGCCTGTATAGAAACGGTAGAGCCCCATAGCCGGAACCTGAAAGAGTCTTCAGCGCAGCTCAGCTCAGAGTCACAGTCAAAGTCAGAGTCAAAGTCGAAGCCAAAGTCTCTCAGTCAGACTTTTTTTTCGGGTGAGATTTTCTCACGTGTTGTTTGCATTGCTTTATTTTTTTTATTTGTGTTGTGTTTTTTTTTGTTGTTGTTTTTTTTATTTACCGATTTCGATTTTGTTTCGCTGCTGCTGCTGCTGCTGTTGTTGCTGCTGTTGGAAATTGGAGCTCCTCATCAGCATGAAACGAAAGATTTTTATGAACGCAGTGAATTTTTATGTTTCCATGATGAACTGTGCACACGACTCACCACCGTCCATCTGTCCAGTGTCCATTTGGCCACTGGGCGGCAACATGACTCAGTCACCATATGGATGTCGAACTAAATTTGACTCTGCGACTGACCAACAACTCGACATGAATCGACTTGCCGTTTAAAGTTTAGCAAAAGGTTTCTCTCTATATTTTTCTGTTTCAATTTTGGTTTCTGTTTCTGTTTCAGTTTCTGTTTCCCATGTTTTTCAGTTGATGATATTAAAATCATCGAACAGGAAATTGCTAAAAATTCTTGATGAGATTTACTATGTTTATTTTTTTATTTATTTTTTGGCCCAAAATCATTTCTATTTGATTTCATTATAAGCTACATATATTTGTCTGTCTATGTGTGTGTGAGAGTGTGTATGTGTGTGTGTATATGTGTATATGTGTGTGAATTGTACATTTCGCTTCGTTGATTTCACCAGTGCGAAAATACACTCACTGTCTGCAGACTTTGCACAGTACGTGGTCATGGCCAGGTGATCGAGCAAAGGCTACAAGTTCAGACAGCGACTTGTAGACTATGTAGACTATGGAGACTGTGAGGACTATGAAGACTATGAAGACTATGAAGACTATGTAGACTATATAGAGTTGAGTAGACTGTGGTATAGAATTCGAGTGCAGTTTAACTCTTTGCTTGGAATTCCCGTGCAACACATGCGAAATCAGTAGATCACGAAATGAATAGCCATAAATACAATGCCAAGCTGAGTTGGCCGACGAATGCAGACAGACAAAGAGACATGCAGACACGCAGACAGACAACATAGATAGACAACACACACACATAGACAGTCAGTCGTACAGACAGACGTATGGGTAACATTTTGCCATTTAGCTCGATTGCAGTTGCAAACATGCGATTTTGAAGAGGTTCGATTGGCCAGCAAGCAAAAGGCAACAGCAGCAATAACAGCAGAAGCTAAAGAAGCAACATCAACAGCTTCTGCTGCTGCTGCTTGCAACGTCGCAGCGTGCGTGTAAATGTTGCAGGTTACGGGATGCCGAACACATTGTGAGATTTAAATTGTATTGCTGGGAAAATTAACATCATCATGATGATGATAACGATGAGCATAATGATCATGATGCTGCTGCTGCTGCTACTAATGATAATGATGATGCTGCTGATCATGATGATGATGATGATGATGATGTGAATGTTTGTTGGCTGAAATGAGTCTATTCTACGTATACTATGCCAATTTATTTGAGTTAAAATTGTAAATTCAATTCAAAAAAAAAAATAAATAAATATCGTAAAAAAATTTTAAAAATTCAATATATTTGCCTTAAAATTTAATTAAAAAATTTTTATTACAATTTTTTAAATATTTTTTTTTATATTTCTAATTTTTTTCTATGTATCTCAAAATATTTCATTTAATATTGAAAATATGAAAATATCCAGAATAGGAATAATTAAGAAATATTTAAAAAAAAAATTGTAATACAAATGTTTTAATAAAATTTTTAGGCAAACATTTTTAATTTTTAGAACATTTTTCGGATATTTATATTTTTTTTTTTAATTGAATTTAAAATTTTAACTAAACTAAATTGATTTTTTAAAAATTTTCTTAATTATTGCCTAGTTACTGGATATTTTCATATTTTCAATATTAAATGAAATATTTTGAGATACATAGAAAAAAATTAGAAATATAAAAAAAAATATTTAAAAAATTGTAATAAAAATTTTTTAATTAAATTTTAAGGCAAATATTTTGAATTTTTAAAATTTTTTTACGATATTTATTTATTTTTTTTTTTAATTGAATTTACAATTTTAACTTAAATAAATTGATTTTTTGAAATTGTTCTTAATTTTTTCCTAGTGCTGCTTTTCAACATTTTTAGCTTTTAATATATATAATTCCCCATTTTCGGTATAAAATCAAATATTTTAATATATATTTTGAGGTATAATAAAATAAAAATAATAAAATAAAATATAAAAAATTTGAGAGATCTACAAAATATTTTTTAATATTTTAACAATCAAAATTTGTTGACATTTTTTTTGTGCAAAAATTTTTTTTTGTTGCGAAGTTTTTTGAAAATTAATTTTTTTTTTTTCAAATTGATATTAAAATTTTAACTGAAAATGTTTTTGAAATTGTTCTTTATTTTTGCCTAGTGCTGCTTCCCAACAATTTATTTGTAGTAAAATTTTCTAATTTTTTCCCAAGTGCATTTGTTAGTCGTTGTTGCTGTTGTTGCGTTCGACGTTAGTCGACGCTTGGTAACAACAATTTAAAGATTTCGCATCAGGAAATCAAAGTGTAATTATATTATAAAACGGCTATATTTGCATAGTATACGTAGAATAGACTCATTTCAGCCAACAAACATTCACATCATCATCATCATCATCATCATGATCAGCAGCATCATCATTATCATTAGTAGCAGCAGCAGCATCATGATCATTATGCTCATCGTTATCATCATCATGATGATGTTACTTTTCCCAGCAATACAATTTAAATCTCACAATGTGTTCGGCATCCCGTAACCTGCAACATTTACACGCACGCTGCGACGTTGCAAGCAGCAACAGCAGCAGCAGCAGCAGCAGCAGAAGCTGTTGATGTTGCTTCTTTAGCTTCTGCTGTTATTGCTGCTGTTGCCTTTTGCTTGCTGGCCAATCGAACCTCTTCAAAATCGCATGTTTGCAACTGCAATCGAGCTAAATGGCAAAATGTTACCCATACGTCTGTCTGTACGACTGAATGTCTATGTGTGTGTGTGTGTGTGTTGTCTATCTATGTTGTCTGTCTGCGTGTCTGCATGTCTCTTTGTCTGTCTGCATTCGTCGGCCAACTCAGCTTGGCATTGTATTTATGGCTATTCATTTCGTGATCTACTGATTTCGCATGTGTTGCACGGGAATTCCAAGCAAAGAGTTAAACTGCACTCGAATTCTATACCACAGTCTACTCAACTCTATATAGTCTACATAGTCTTCATAGTCTTCATAGTCCTCACAGTCTCCACAGTCTACATAGTCTACAAGTCGCTGTCTGAACTTGTAGCCTTTGCTCGATCACCTGGCCATGACCACGTACTGTGCAAAGTCTGCAGACAGTGAGTGTATTTTCGCACTGGTGAAATCAACGAAGCGAAATGTACAACTCACACACATATACACAAACACACACACACACACACTCACACACATAGACAGACAAATATATGTAGCTTATAATGAAATCAAATAGAAATGATTTTGGGCCAAAAAATAAATAAAAAAATAAACATAGTAAATCTCATCAAGAATTTGTAGCAATTTCCTGTTCGATGATTTTAATATCATCAACTGAAAAACATGGGAAACAGAAACTGAAACAGAAACAGAAACCGAAATTGAAACAGAAAAAATATAGAGAAACCTTTTGCTAAACTTTAAACGGCAAGTCGATTCATGTCGAGTTGTTGGTCAGTCGCAGAGTCAAATTTAGTTCGACATCCATATGGTGACTGAGTCATGTTGCCGCCCAGTGGCCAAATGGACACTGGACAGATGGACGGTGGTGAGTCGTGTGCACAGTTCATCATGGAAACATAAAAATTCACTGCGTTCATAAAAATCTTTCGTTTCATGCTGATGAGGAGCTCCAATTTCCAACAGCAGCAACAACAGCAGCAGCAGCAGCAGCGAAACAAAATCGAAATCGGTAAATAAAAAAAAAAATACGAAATAAAAAAAAACAACAACAAAAATAAAAAACACAACACAAATAAAAAAATAAAAAAAATAAAGCAATGCAAACAACACGTGAGAAAATCTCACCCGAAAAAAAAAAGTCTGACTGAGAGACTTTGGCTTCGACTTTGACTCTGACTTTGACTGTGACTCTGAGCTGAGCTGCGCTGAAGACTCTTTCAGGTTCCGGCTATGGGGCTCTACCGTTTCTATACAGGCCTCACAGCAAAAGAACTTGAACGATTTTTATTTCTTGTTCAAGCGACATGGTGATGGCGACTAGGGCGACGATATATATATATATATATATGCTCAGCGCACAGTTCAGATTCTGTTCTCTTCTTGTTGTTGCTGTTGTCCAATGTGTATGTGTGTTTTTTTCTTTCTGTATTTTATTTTTATTTTTTTTTTTATTTTTATTTATATTCTCATCACAACTGATTGCGCTGCGCTCAATGCGATTAGTGTTAAAAGGTATTAAAGCGGCAAATGCACAACACATATACGACAGACACACAGACACACAGACGGACAGATGGTTGGCAATGGCAAAAGGGCCAAAAGAGCGAAGGGTAAGAGCATAGCAGTAGTTGTTGTTGTTGTTGTTGTCTTATGAAGATGCGCATCAGTGAAAAAGAGACGGATGAAAGTTGTTGTTAAAGGCAACAAAACGTTACAGTTGCTTCAACTGCCACTGTCCCACTGTGCCCCGATTTTTTGTCGCCCATTGTCGCTCAATTTGACACTGCGACTGTGACTCTGAATGCGGCACCAGCGTCTCAGTTCTTTCACGTTCCGCCTTCCTTCCATCTCTGATGTACTCCTCTCTCGCCCTGTCTCTCTCTCTCTCTCTCTCTCTCTGTCTCAGTGAACGTCTGCAGTAAATTTGTTGTCATTTGATATGCGAGTCATGAGGATTATTAGGTTCAACAACAGCAACAACAAAAAAAAAAAAAAACAAAAAAAAAGCAAAACAAAATAACACAACAACAGCCATGCGACCAGGCAATGTGACGAGGGTTGCTACTATAATTATATGTAATACGATAAATAGTATATTAATATTTATAAAAATCAATATAAAATTAAAGAAAAATTCAAGAAGTGAAAATTAAAATATAAAATCTTTTAAATTAATTGTAAATAAATTTTAGAAAACTTAAAAATTAAAAATAATTATAAAAAATAGTTATAACCGAATTACATAAAATTAATTTTTATAATCATAATAATTAATACTTCATTGTATATTAATATATATATATGTATATTATAAAAATAAATATAAATATTCATTGTATATTAATAATTACAATTTTATATGCATTTTTTTTAATTAGTTTGAATTAAATTTAAATAAATTTAAGAAATCTTAAAAAGCGTTTTAGAAATTGAAAAATAATACTTATAAATAAATTTGTTTATAATAATTAGAAAATTAAAAAATAATAAATAAAGTAAATAAATAAAAAATAATTAAAACTTAATTTTAAATTAAATAATTTATGTAATATCATTATAAAAAATATTGAATTTCTTATTACAAATTTTGATTTTCTTAATAAAAATTGAAAAAAAAATATTATTTTTGACTTTAATTATTATTTAAATTAATTTTAAGAATTTAAAATTAAATTAAAAATTTTACAATTAATAATTATTTCGTAACTTTTACCGAATACAAATTTATAACACTTACAGTTTCCGCTGAAAACCTCTTGATTTTATGTATTAGAAACTTTAAAAACTTTTCTATTAAAAAAAAATATTTTCTTGTGGATGTCCATATCAAAACTTATGAAACACATCTCGCTTTAATATAGACTGCCCGAAAGAAGACATTTGCCTGTGTCATCGTGCTGTGAGCGTGCGTAGCGACAGCAATCCACATCCCAAGCAACTACAACTCCAATTCCAATTCCAATCCCAACCCATTCTTAATTCTCATTCCCATTCCCATCCCCATCCTCGAACTTTAACAGCATCATGATGATAATAATAATAATCATCATCATCATCATCATGATCATCGTCATCATTGTCATTGTCGTCATTGTCAAATAACAACAACAAAAACAACAATAAACTATGGTCGTTGTCACCGTCAACGCGCTGTCATTATTGTCGTCTTTATGGTTTTATACTTTTTTAATTTGGAGCAAACTGTCGTTGAGCTGAGGTTTATATTTACGTTGCGTTTCGTTTTGGGATACGTTTTGTATCGTTTTTTTTTTTCTTATGATAGTTTCTTTTATTTTTAGTTTTTCGTTTTTTTTTTTGGGGTCTATCGTATTTTGGCATTTTCTTTCTATTTGGACTTCAAATTGCTTTTAATTTGACTTAGAACGTAGGTCTTTAAGCCAGCATAAATCGCTATTGGAATTCTTTTATGTATTTATTTTACCATATAATTTACACACTCCATTTGTATCTTCTATTGGCTATTGGTTATTGGTTATTGCTTATTGGCTTGAGATTCTTGACTCTTATGGACTCTTAACTCTTTGGCTTTTTAGGCATCTTGGCTCATGGTTCATTTGGATTTTGTGTCTCCTATTTTTTTTTTTTTTATTTTTTTGGCTTTTTCCTTGGCGTTCACGCACTTCATTAACGCATTGTTTGCCAAAGGTGTCGATTGGATGCCGTTGCCTGATGTGCCGCTGGATGCTGTTTATCCAGTTACGTCTTTGGCTACAACGGGCCGGGCGGCCTGCATACCAAAATGCTTAAATGTTTAAATGCTCACAAAATGCTCATAGAGTGCTTAGAATGCTTTTTTTTTTTTCAAGAAAAAAAAAAAAAAAATAAGAAAATAAATAAATAAATAAATGCCCCTCGAGAGCCATATTTGTCATCGTAAATATGATGTGGCAAACAAAAGACTTAGGCAACAAACTTGGACAACTATGCTTGAACTTACGATAGGCATACAGCCAAACAAACAAACTAAGAAAAAAAGAGAGAAAAAAAATAAAAAAAAATAAAGAAAGAAATAAAGTTGACACCTCATTTAGTATTTGGTAATTTCTCAATAAAGAATCAGTAAGAAAAAGGAAAAGAAAAAGCAAAAGAATAGAATGTAAAAGTTGGTAAAGGCGAAACGAGAAGCTTTGCAGCCTGATGCAGTTGCACCTGATGCTGTGAAGCTGCGTGGGCCGTGCCGCGCAACGACAAACTTGTTGCACACCACTGTGAGTGCTGAGTGTGCTGAGAAGAGAGTTGGCTCTTTGCCCATGGACTTGGCCAGTCATTATGCAGACCACCGTTGAGAACAACAACAGCAAGAACAGCGACAGCCAACATGCAGCGTACATGAGCTGAACGTGGATAGATTAGATCAATACCAAATACAAGTGCCACTGTCTCTGCAAGTTGAAGGAGAGACAAAGACAGGAAGAGAGAGAGAGAGAACCCTTTGCTGTGGCCTGTGGTTTTTGCTGAATATCGAGATCAACGTTGGGTGAGATGCAAGCAGAGATGTTAGCGATGGTAACGATTGTCGATGTGTCGCTGCGATAGGCATTTAAATCTCAGCAACAGCTACAACAACAGCAACAGCTGCCTGCATCCAAAAGCATAATGTTGTTTGTATGTTGTTGATTTTGCACTCGAATGTGAAACGTAACGCAACTCAAGTGGAGCGCATAGCGTTGTAAAAGTGTTTAAATGTTTCGATTGTTGTTTGTCTGTGTGTGTTGTGTGTGTGTGTGTACGTCGTTTGTGGTAACTCGAAATGATGAGCAGCATTGAAGCCTTGACTTGGCCAGAATCAAAAAGGGCAAACAGTAGGCTCTGACACTGTCAGCCTGTCAGTCAGTGCAACAGAATCAGCAGCGACGGCGGCGTTTTGCTTGTCTTCTTTATCATTTTGATGAAATCAGCATGGGAATGCGTTGCACTTGTAATTTAGGCTTGCTCTCTCTCTCTCTTTCTCTTTCTCGGTGTCTTCTCTACTCCTACTACTTCTGCTTTGCATGCGCTACTATCTCTCTCTCTCTCTCTGGCGGTTACACTGAGTGAATTATGTGCTTGGCCTTTGAGTGACATGCGTTGGAAAATGGGCCCATAATGAAGTGTATTTGCTTTGCATTCTTAATCATTTACTTACTTGTTCGTCTCTCTCAGACTCTACTAGCTGTCTGCAACATTGTTCGGCAAAACGAAACACCATACGTTGCACACTGCGGCATACAACACCCATGCAAAGAGACATAGATGTATGTAATTTGCAATTAAAATTGAAATGAAAATAATACACAATTAAAGACACGACTATGGCCAATACTTCAACTACTTCCACAACTTCTACTACTTCGACTACTCTGGCTACTTGTTACTTAGCCGAGCCTTTGATTTCGTTTTTCTTTTTTATTTTTTTGGTCTTTGAGTCAAATAGTAGTTAAAAATGTTGCTGCTCCACTTTTTTTTCGTCGCGCACACTCGACATGCATGTTAAAAAAAAAAACAAAAAAAAAAAAATGAAATAAAAGCAAAAACGAAGAAATAAAAAATGTTTGTAAAATGTAAAATGATCTAAGCAGAAAAACAAGTTCAAATGTTTACAACGCTTGGTCAGTTGTTGTTGTTGCTGTTGTTGTTGGCTTTTATTTTGAGTTTTAAGTTTATGGAAATCTTGCACTTAGTTTATAGGCGTCGTCGTCGCACAGCACTGAATTACTTACGCGACTTGCGACTGGCGACTTATGCCAGTTACCACAGCATGTATTAGCCAACTATAAGCTATAGACCAAAATGCCCCCAAAGCGTTGTCAAAGAATGGCAACTCAAGGTGAGAATTGTTTATAGTTTATTTACGATTTATGTTTATTTTTCATGTGCTACATTATATAACATACATACATACATACAAAACATATATAGAAATTATGCCAAGACCTGAAGTCATTTCTGTTAGAAGGTCAAAACAGTTCGCTAAACACACTTGCGCAAATAATTTGTCCAGTAAACGTTTAATTAATTTTGTTATTATTAATAAAAAAAAAAAATTAAAATTGTTAAAAATTTTAGAAAATTGTAAAAATAAAGAAAATAATCAAGAGAAGAGTAAAAAAATTTCAAAATATTTTAAAATATTAACAAAATAAGAAAAATATTAAAGAAAGTTTACTAAATGTTTATTATTTATAAAAAGATTTACAAATTTTAGAAAATTATAAAAATAAAGAAGAAATTCAATAAATTAAACAAAAAAATTGTTAATATATTTTAAAATATTTTTAAATATTAACAAAATAAAAAAAAAAAAAAATTTGAAATTAAAAAAAATGTTTTTCTCTATTTATAATTTATTAATAACAAACATGTAAAAAATGCTTAGAAAATATTTTAAAAATTGAATTTTTAATTTAATTTCAATTTTCTTAATTAAATACAATAAAAAATTTTATCTATTATTTTACTTAAATTAAATATAAATCATTGAAAAATAAAATTAACGTAAAAAAAATTCAATAAAAAAATTTTTTAAAATGAAATAAATTAAAAATATACCCTAAAAATAATTAAATTTAATTTTTAATGCTTAAAAATAGAATATAAATGTAATAACTATGTTTAATTACTAAAGCTGAAAAATTTCCACAAATAAATGTCCCAAAATTTCAATTAAAATATTTTTTATATGTATTTTTTTCTGACTGTTAGATATGCAAAAATATCAAAAAAAAAATCTCAACAGTTTAATGTCAGTTAAATCTTTGAGTTAATCTTTGAGTGAGTTTGTAACTTTGTTTCTTCTTTCCGACTGATATATATATATGTATATATATATAGTATATCTATAAAGATTCACAGTGAAATTGTCGTGATACGATAAACGTTAATAAAAACGTTCCGCCCTCGTAACTTTGGCTAGTAAATGCTTTAAGTAACTACATGTATCGCATACAATATTGTATCGCTTTGTCAAGCTCGTTTTGCTGCTTAATATTATTGTTACTGTTGCTGCTGTTGCTCTCTTGTTGTTGTTGTTGTTGTTGTATTTGTTTCATTCTCTTATTTTGCCTTCATTTACAAAATCTGTGCGTGCGCATTTTTTCACGCCACGCAAAACGTAAATTTATTTTCAAAATTTATTTACTTCTTTCATTTGAGGCTCATTTTTCTTCAACTTAAGTTGGGCGACAAGACATGACGCAAAATACAAAAAACACAAAAAACAGCAGAGGAGACAAAAAGAGAAACGTTTCTTCTTAAAGGCTTGATGAAAAAAAAAAAAAAAACCAAAAACTGTTTTCTTATTTGACACATTTAGCATTTTAAATGTTTACAATTGCCGCAAAAGTATTTTGCTGCGAGAGCTGCGTTTATTTGTTGTGTAAATACAAAAAAAAAAAAAAAATACAAATAAAAAAAAAAATACAAAATAAAAATCGAATACAAAAAAAAATCTGTTGGAATTAGTTGAGATGAGTGGCAAAATGTCTTTTTTTTTTTTGTGGATGCTGAGCACGTGAAGAAGTAGATACAAAATATGTTGAAAGATTTGTCATAATGTGCAACACAAAAGGGTCACAATGACAACAGCAAAGCACTTGCAACAAGGCAACAAGGCAATAATATTTATTGGCCAAATTGGCTGTGCGTGTTTTTTCTTTAGCGAACTACACTTGTGTTGCCAATTTGCATGTTGCAAGTTGCAAGTTGTCAGTTGGCAGTCGCCAGATGCCAATCGCTAGACACCAAATCGACAAGTTGTTGCTGTTGTTGTTGCAATTCCAGTTTTTGAACTTGTATATCAATTAGTCATAATTTACGACATTCAATAATTAATGCGAATGTGAGTCTGAATGCAAAAGGCAAATGAACTGAGCGCCACAACGTTGTTGCACTTGTTGCACCAAAATCTCTACACATATAATATATGTGTGTGTCTGTGTTTGGCAAACATATTTGCCACAAGCGCTAATGATGCATTGTGCTGCATATGTTTGGTGTTTTCTTGCTTTTGCTTGAAGAAAAACAAAAACAAAAAAAAAAATTTGAGAAGCAAAAAAAAAACGACTTAAACGTTTAACACGATCTTCAATTTGCGCGCAAAAACACAATGCAAAAAGCTAAGAATAACGATGGATAGCAACAAGTGAGCAAAGAAGAGCGAATACGGCGCAAAGGGAATTTATTGCAAGCTTAAGAGTAAAGTGCAAGACATATCACAGTCAGAGCCAGAGTACAAAAAAAAACAAAAAAAAAAAAAAATGCTCAGACTAAAGTCGTGCGACGATCGGCATCGGGTGGAGTCGCGCCAACAATTGCTTTAGCTACAAGCACACACACAGACACATACACATTTATATATATTTATATATGTAATGCTACATATGATAGCAGCATCGACACTGTTAAGTTCGATGTGTGCGCCATGCTGTGTCGTAATCGCAAGTTCGTTGCTTAAGTCTTTCGTTTGCCTGCCACTAAATATATCATCGATGCGCCCGCGCGCATTCCCTACCTCTCTCTCTCCCTATCTCTCTCTCTCTCTCTCTCGCTTATACTTTCTCATGCTCTCACTGTCTCTTTCAGATTGCAACTTTAGCAAAAAAAAAATATGTTGAGTTAAGCTAAACGACGCAACAGCAGAAGGCAACAGAAATCGAAAAGAAAAAAAGAAATAAAAACAGTGGAAGGCTTTGGCAAGAATCGCATGTATACGCCCATCAATGCTGCCACCGCAGTGGCAGGTTGAAATGTTGTTGCCTGTAAGGGAGTTCGCGCTGCCTGTTGGGCACGAAAGCGAAAAGTGGCTAAAGCTAAAAGCTAAAGGATTTTCAGCTTCTTCGTTTTCGTCTTTCATTTCAAGAAAAAAAAAAAAAAAACAAAAAACTCTTCACCCTTTGCGGCATTGAAATCGGATCTCGTACTTTCTGCTGTTCTACACGCATACAACAAACAACAGCAACAAACAGCAACAACAACAAAAACAGCAACAACAGCAGCAACTACAACAACAGCAGCAACTACAACAACAGCAGTTACAATGAAATGCAGGTGCTTATGCTGCAGTTGTTTGTGTTGTTGTTGCTGCTGCTGCTGCTGCTGCCACTTTGTGTGTCTGTTGTTGTACAAAATTAACTACAAACAGCAGTACAAAATATTTTAATTAAAAATTCCTAATCGTGTGCGAAGCATTTTTTATCTGATTTTTGTGGCTGCCGTTGCTGTTGCCGTTGCTATTGCCTCCAAGCTTCTTCTCATCCTGTACGTTGTCGCCGTTGCCGTCACAGTTGCGCAGTTGCCCAAGCAGCGACTAAAAATGTATTAATAAGAAAAAGAAAAAGAAAAAAAAAACAACAAAACGGCAAAAAAAAAAAAACAAACGCTTGCGTGTGTGTGCAGGGAACTTTACAGTCTACAGTCAGCAAGTCTATGGGTTTTGCTCTTTGCTGTTTCAGTGTTCGGTCTGCAGAGCTGCAGCGAGCTTCCTTGGTCTGGCACGGCTCAGACGTATAATAAATTGCATTTGCCTACCAGCAGATGCAGATAGTATGAATTGAACGGCAAGCGAAGGTGGCGTGGCAGAGGTAGTAAGCAGTAAGCAGCAGTAAGCAGCAGTTGCAGTTGCATGCAACAAACATCGCAGCCTCAACTCGTACCGGTCAGATATTTTTGCATCTAGATACTTTTGGCAGTAATGTGCGAAAATTTCATTGGGTGTCGAAAAGTTAAGTAGTGCTCGCTGTGCCTGTCGCTGTTTGCTGTTGCTTCTCTCTCTCTCTCTCTCTTATTCTATCTCTTTTTCTTATTGCTGTTCTTATTGAATTTTCTTCCTCCCCGATCTTTAGCTTAGACACATTTACTGCTGCCGTTTGCATTTAATGTGAGAACTAAACATTTGGCTTTTGAGCTTTCAATTTGTATTAAGTTGTTAAGCGTTTGCATTAATGTTCCCTTTGGCTAAATCCACACTACACCGCACCTCATCGCCAGGAGCATCATCTATGTCAAAGTGGCCAATGGTGATTGTCATGTGCATTGTCAGTTAAGTTAAGAGGCAACAACTATTTGATGCTTAAATTGTTCTTTGTAAATTGCTATGTATATGTATGCATGTGTGTGTGTGTGTGTCTGTCTGTGTGTGTGTGTGCTTCAAAAAGACGCTTATCAATTTCACTTTGGCTAATTGGTTTCAAATTTATGGAGCTGTAATTGATATTTATGTATTGTAGTCTGCGATGCTAAGATGCAGCGATGTGATGTTGCTGCTGTTACTGCTATTGCTGCTATTGCTGCTGTCCTTGCCTGTTACTACAGTAGATGCCAAACAGTTAGCTCTGACAGTGGGTAGCAACACAACGCAACAGTCGCGTTCAATTGCAGGGGAGATGCCTGCGTAATTGGTCGCCTATTTTGCTATAAATCGTTTTGTGCTATAAAGACTTAGCCAGCCAGTACTCGTACACCAAGACAGTGACAGGCTAAGATTAAGAGAAAAAAAAAGATAAAAAAAACTTAAACTACAGAACTTTATTTTATGCCAATCATTCCAAGCATTTTTTTCTACTGCAATTTTCTATTGTGCAATTTTTTCTGATTTTATGCGTTTAAAATATTATTATAATAATTTTAATTGTAATTTTATGCCGATCCATATTTGATTTATATACTTCATAAAAAAATATTTAAAAACTGCAAAAGAAAAATAAAACTAGAAAATACTATAAAAAATATAAATAAAATTACAAATTAAAAAAAAATATAAAAAAATTTAATATTAAAAAATATAAAAAAATAATAATTTAAAAAAAAAAAATAAAAAATAGTTTAAAAATTTAAGAAAAAATTAAAAAAAATTTAAAAATACTATAACAAGTTATATTAAATAATAAATACTACAAAATCTAAAAAAAACCTATAAATTGCAGAAAAAAAGTACTGCAAAATTAACAAAAAATACTGCAAAACTAAAAAAAAATTGCAGAAAAATACTAAAAATTGCAAGAAAAGAAGAAAAAATACTGCAAAATTAAATAAAAAAATTTTTACAAATTCTAATAAAAATACTACAAAAAAAATACTACAAATTACAAAAAAAAAAATACGGCAATACTAACTGGAAAACTATAAGAATTTTACAAAAAAAAAAAATACTAAAAATTACAAGAGAAAATGCTGCTAAACTAAGTGGAATAAAATACTGAAAATTATACAAATTCAAAAAAAAAAAAAAAAAAAAAAATACTAAAAATTAAAAGAACAAAAATACTGCTAAAATTAAATGGAATTAGCATGCAAGCAAAAAAAAAGTCAAATATTTGTCTATATATATATATGTATAATCATTATTTGAATCGATTGGATTTTTGTATTTTTTTTGGGGGCCCTTTTTTCGTTTGGCGTTTGCCCTTCGGTTCGACTGTGAAGATTGGGAAGAAAAAAAAACGCAACGAATAAGAAAAGGAAAACAAAGAACGCGCTAATTAAAAATGCTAAAGTCTTAAGCTTCCATCCCAACAAAAATTCCAGCCTCCTTTTCAGCTGTCCATTGGGCTGTGAGAGACTGAGCTGGATTGTTGTGGCCTGTGACGCGGGAGGGGGGGAATGCTATGCGATGTGGATTGGAGAACTTCGACTTCGACTTTGACTTTAACTTCTACATTGACTTCGGCTTCGACTTCGACTTGATGCGCTGCAGTAATTTCAGTACAAGCAGTGCTCAATTTTTTTTGTTGTGGCCGGTTTTTTGTTTTTGTTTTTTTTTTTGGGTTCTGTTGTTATTTGTTGTTGTTGCTGTTGTTGTTGTTATTCGGCTCTTATTGTAGTAGTAAACAGCACTCGGCTGTCGATTTCTGTTCTGCTTCTGCTGTCAGACAGACGATGTGTCGTTTTACCGGACATGGACGATGAATCCGCTGCGGGAGTAGTACAGCGAACAGATTTTGAGACCCTGCCCTGCTCTACCAAGCACAAACTGAGAGACTTTAGATTCAGAACAGAATTGTTCAACCATTCATCTTTGGCCATTCGAAGGCCTTCGAAACTGGTCCGACAATCATTTTGTACATTTGTTCAGGCTGCTTCTGCTGCTGCTGATGCTCAGTTTGACTTTTGGGTACGGGTACGGGATTTCATTTTGGAGTGTTTGGGGCTTTTTTTTTTTTTTTGGGTTAGCGTGTTGCTTATCCAGTCGGCAGTCTATGGACTATGGACTTTGAAAATTTCCAATGAAATGTTGAAAATGTTGCCACTGCAACAGGATTCAACATGCTGACTTTTATAGGTATTTTAATTAGTTAAAATTCATTCTAAAAACCCTTTGACTCATACATACGCACAGACAGGGGGACCACCATGACTAGTAGGGGGAATATGTACATATATTGTTGTGTTGTAAACATAACTCTTAACTCTAAATGATCAGTAATTTTTTATATTTCTTTTCTTTGTTGCCTCTGATCTTTTCAAATTGATTAAAAAACCTAATGAAGTCAAATGAAGTTTATAAAAATCCAATAAATGATGAGATTATATATTGGAATTGAAATGAATCGTTAAGTATATAGAAGGATTTATGATTACGATCTTAAATACTTAAGTTTGACGACTATTGAATTCAATTCAAGCTTAAACTTAAATTAAACTGTCAACTTAAGCTGAGAACAAGCGACATTTATCCGGACATTGACAAGTGTATGCGATCCTATAACCACCACCACCACCACCACCACAACCACAACCTCCACCAACACCACTAATACTACTATCATCATCCGAAGCATTGAATCAAGTATCTAGCAACCACCAGAAGAGGAGTGAATAATAATAAAAAAAAATTCAAGGCTGCAGTTCATCAAGCAAAGGAAACAGAAAAAAAAAAAAAAAACTTGCCACACTTTTTATTGTTTTGTTTAATTGCAAACAAGTGAACGTTGCGATGTTGCGATGTTGCGTTGTTGTACATTAATGTTAGGTGGTATATAGTTTATGGGGTGTGGTATATACACTCCAAAATTGTCAGAGCAGTGTAAAAGAAAAGAAAAAAATAGCTGAAAAAAAAAAATGATAAATGATTAGACAAACTTAACCCTTGTCGTGCTGCTGCACAGCTGTTGGCTTTTCCATGTTAAGATGCGTAACGAAAAAAAAAAAAATCAAAGCATTGCCGGCTGCTGTTGCTGTTACTGTTGCTGTTACTATTGCTGCTGGTGGGGTTAGTTTTTGGTGGCTTGTCGGTGGCTATGCTGTGCTATGACATGGGCGCACTTACAGCCACGAAAATGTAATAAAAATTGTGCGTCTTTCCGCACTTCATGTAAATCATGTCAAACGGCGAGTGGCGCAAAATATTTTGTAGCTCAGCTCAAATGAAGAGTAGACAACAGTAACAACAATAAAGACGACATGAGGTGGCAGCGGCAACGGCGGGCGCGGAGCGCGGCAGCGGCGACAGCAACTTCGCAAATGAGCATCCTGGCAAGAAGACCGCGCAGTTTTGCGCTGATCGCAATCGCCTTTAAGCTTAAGCTGAAGCTAAAGCTTAAAGGTCAGTCAAAAGTCTTGTGTTGCATTCGAGGCAGGGCGTCTGTGGCGTGAACGTGCAAACATGTTGCACATGAGAGAAGCTGCCGCTAAAGTACTTGTACTTGTCATATTGTTATGGATTTATGGCAACACGAACAGCGCCATAAAAATGACATATGCACGTGCATTCCGCCTTGATTTCGACTATGTCGGGATATCGGGAGGCGGGTGGCTGTAGGCAGATGGTAGGCTATGCTATATAGTGGGGGGGGGGGGGAGCTGTGTTGTATTATATTGAAGTTATCATGCATATTATTGATACTCGGTTGCAGTGTTGCGCACATGTTCGCGCTTGCCAAAGTTGCAGCATCCGCAAAACGACACTGGCAACAACACTGAGCACGCGCAGTTCTTTCAACAACATCTTCTTCCACCATCCCTCTGTGCCGCTCTATATATTCACCTTGTATTTGTTGAGCGCTCGATTACAGGCAGAGAGATAATGCATTGATCATGCAACAACGACAACAACCCCTCATTGACTGCCTCGACCCTCTCAATGGCAAAACTATCGCTAATTAATCGGCTTTTGTTCGTGTTATAATTTGATGCGTCTGCGACATGTTTGCCTTTCAGATTTTTATAATAAAATTATAGGGGCGGTTCTACAAATCTATCTATCTAAGGGTTGATCCAAACTTAAATGAGGCATGCAAAGGATCACTTGCCTCCTTGTCGCCTTTTGTTGTATTTTGTTGCAACATGTGTGAGGTTCACAGCCTTACAGACAGACAGACAAGTGTGTGAGGCAAATTGTCAGCACAGGTGGCATGTAATGAATGATTAGCTTTATCGTCATAATTTGTATACTTGAAAGTATTAGGAAATTAAATTTAATTAAGAACTTAACAAAATTTCGTTGTCCATTCAAATTTTTATTGTTATTCAATTTTCCTCTGCAATTTTGCGCAACTTTCTTTATGCCAAAACTGAAAAAAAAATATATGGCATAGGTTGAAATGCTTAAAATAATTGCCATATTTACTGAAGATGATCTTAACTGGTTGTCAATGTCGCGTTTGCAACTTGCAACCACACAAAGCACTTACTAGAATACTAAAATATGGCGCATAAATCTGCAACTCCAACAGAAGGCAATAAAAAGGTTCATAAACAACTAACCTCAGGCAATGTTTTTCATTCTTTCATTTTTTTTTCTTTCTATCTGTCTTTCTGTTTGTCTGTCTGTCCAACATAAGCAACCGCATACAGTCGAACGCCCTCAGTCAGCCACTGGCAGTGCCACCACAGAGGCAATTGTTGCAACCATCAAGCAGTTGCACGACTACTAGTTCTTCTATAAATATTTTCTAAATTTTAAAATACATTTTTATACATTTTATATATCATTTTTTTTTTTTAATATTTATTAAAATTATATTTTAATTATGTTTAATAATTATTATTATTATATTTTTTTCGTCATTCTTCAATTTTTCAAATTATATAAAAATAATTTATATTTTTACTAATTTTTTATTAATATCATTGAAATTAATATTTCTTTTTATTGCAATTTTCATTTTCAATTTTTTTTGAATATTATTTATAAATTTTAATATATAATTTATATTAGTAATATTAATATAATTTATATTTTTTTTTATTTATATAATTAATTCTATTCTTTTACTCAAATTGAACTCAACTTTAGGAATGTTGAACTATTTTTTTAATTATTAAAAATACATTATTTTTTTGTAAATTTTTTTTAAATTAAAATTTTAAATTATTATTTTTTTTTTATTATTTTCTTTAATATATTTTCGCATTTATTTTCAAAATTTACAAATATTTTATTTTATTTTTGTTCATAATTACTAATTATAATAATGAATATACCCTATGTAATGACAGTACAGAGTATTGTGACCATTGCAACCGCAAAACCACTTGAAAAATCTGTCATAAAAATGTTGAGTGTTGTAAAAGCCAACAACTGGTTAAAATTGCCAACATATTTGACTGTTTGCTTAATGAGTGAAAGCCGCATAGGGGAGGGAGGAGGAGGGGTTGCCCACAAAATTGTTGCCACTATCACTACGTATAGTCAACCTATAGACATTTGCCTTTGAGGGTGGGTTATGGTGGGTTGGGCATTGGGTGGTTGAACTACTTGTACTTCTTGCACTACGTGCATCAAATTGAAATTTGAAATTTGTTTTGTCGCGTTTAATTGTGCGGCCTTCAGAGTTTTGATTATTCAATATGTTTGATTTTGGGATTTATGGTGTGTGCTGCTGTTGCTGCTGTAACATGTTTCGAGTGCCACTTGAACAGCTGTCCAAAGGGCAAGGTGGAAGGGGATGCAATGAGTAAAAAGTGAAATGAAAACTTTGCAGCATGTGGCTAAAAAAAATGTAAAGCAAGTAACAAACAAGTAAAAAAAATATATAGAAATTCAAGCAAATATAGAAATAACATGAAATGAGGGGAAAAATATACAAATAGAAATACAAGTGTCCACAACGCCAACGCAGTGCAAATAGGCAAAGAGACACCTGTAGTCGTCAGTCAGTTTTGCTGTCTTGTTGACTGACTCAGAGTCAAAGTCACCGACCGTTTGCATGTTCCCCCGAACCCCTGGCTACCTGTTCGGCTGTCTGTCAGTCGGTGTCTCTCTATCTGGCTATTATTAGCTGTAAAGCACAGCTTACGAACAAATACAGCAACAGAAAAAAAAATAAAAAATGAAAACATTGTAAGCTTCAAAACAGCAACAGCTACAAGAGAATAACAACAATTACAAATACACACAGACAGAGACACAGAGAGTGAAACAAGCACAGACAAGTACAAGTTGCCACACGTTGCAAAAAGTAATCCCTAGAGTCAGCAGTCAACTGGCCACAACGAGAGCCACCGACGCAAAAGTGTTGCCGCTGCCGCTGATGTTGTTGTTGTTATTGTTGTTGTCGTTTTGTTATTGTTGTTCGTCGCCTTTTAGCCAATTTTGATATAACTGAAAGCGTCAATTATACGTGAAATTTATGATGCCGTGTGAAGAATAACACCAACTTGCAACATATTTGGACAGCATGTTGCTGTTGCTGTTGCTCTGACTGTTGCTGTTGTCGCTACATACAATTGTCGCTCTGGGATTTCGTAGATATGCTGCTGATAATGACCATTGTGGTGCAGTTTTCTCACTGCTGCTGCTGTTGCTGATGTTGCTGTTGCTGCTGCTGATGCTGCACTCGCTTTTGCTTTTGCTGCTGCTTCAAAAGATGACAAAGGAAAGCGATGCGAAGCGGCTGCCAACGTTTCATGTTCTACGCCCACAAAAAATCGACAGCAACAACAGCAACGACAACAACAGCAGCAACGACAACAACAGCAACAACAGCAACTGTTAAGTCCAATGGCTAGAGAAGACATTTTGGGCACACACCAAGTCAATTTGTTTTATCTATTGTCGAACAAGAGTCATGTCACAACGGCACAATGAGATTTAGTATGTGTTGTTGTTGTTGTTGCTGTTATTGTTGCTGTGCTGCAGTTTAGCCTAGCTGCAAGTTGAAGCAACAATGGTGCGGCAAAGCAAATCAGCGACATGATTCGATATTTAGATATGCGCGCTAAGAAATATGAGCCGCTAACAACACAGCAACAGCTACAACAGCAACAGCTACAGCTACAGCAGCCACAACAGCAACTACAGTGAGAGAGCAACATCAGCAAATAACAATAACAACAAAAGATGCTGCCGCATTGCAGACTGTTGTTTTTTTTTTTTTTTTTGCTGTTGCTGTTGTCCATTGACTGCTGCTGTTGCTGTTATTGTTGCTGCATGTAATTGCCAAGTTTGTTGCTCAAATCTTTTGTTTTGGCCAACAGCGACATCGATAGGCCAGAGTTGCATTTAAATTTGATTTATACACACTCGCGTTGCATATAATTGGGCAGAGTCGCCTCGCTGTCTGTGTGGCAGCAACGGTAAGCGACATAGCAACATAGCAGCATAGCAACATTGCAACTGCCAATTATTATTGGCTGCCCGAAATGGACAAGAGCAAGCAGTAAACAGTAAACAGCATGCAGCATGTAGCATGTAGCATGCAGCAAAGTTTCTCAAACAGTGGCTAACTAATACAAATCATAATCGTGGCGGGAAGCTGCAACTGCGACGGCGACGCCGATGGCTATGGCGATGGCGACTACCTTATGTGTCAGATCCATTAATCCAGGTGTTAATTGCTCGCCTGCAGCAAATGCAAGTGAAACCGATGCCTGCTTGTTGTCCCCAGGCGTGCGCTGGCCACGACAACAGCGTCGTCGTCGTCGTCGTGATAGCAATGTAGCGATGAGCGAGCTCATAAAACGCTAATGAAACGCCTCAGCAATTGCAGACGCGTCTGTGCACGGCATTTTAACTAGATCTAGAGTAAGAAGCACGGCACAGTGGCCCGTCAAGCGTTTATAAACATAATTAAGTTGAAATCATAAAAAAGCGCCTCAAGACACACGCGCATGCGTGTAGGCAGCACCAACAACAACAACAACAACAACAACGCAGCACAACAAAAACAAAAACAGCAACAGTAATAGCCAGCCGACAGTGGCAAAACGAGCGCCTTTTGCACGATTTCCCACTTCGTATCGGGCAACTCCATTAACAAGTCAGAGCTCAGAGACCGCAGGCAATGGCAACCAATCAGCGACTGGCTAAAGAGCATAACATAAAGAGAGCGTTCACATTTAAACCGGTTGATATGCTAAGAGAGCTGCAGCTGAGCGCGCAGAGTCGCAGAGTCGCAGAGCTCGCAGAGCTACTGAGCCGCTGACAAAGCTCTGAGTGAATGTGCCCAGCGGCAATGCCAGTTACTGTCGGTAGTTCCCAATCAGTCGCAACTTGACGCCTGAAGCGCACGCAAGCAGCTAGCGGAAGCCTTTTCGTACGTCGGTTTTTTGTCGGTCGTCGAAGACAAGATCTCGATATTAAATTCGAATTCGAAATTCGAATAACAGTTTGCTGCCAGCATTGGCATCGCCGGTTGGTAACGATTTTCTGTGCTTTGTGCTTGTATTTTTTTTTCTATTGTTGTTGTTGTTGTCGATTAGTTGTGGTGGCAGCGCCGGTGACTCTCTTTGAGGCTTTGCGGTCGCTCTCACGTGAGTTGCTCCGCCCCGCATTGCTCTGTCTATTGCTGCTGCGCAACTGCTGGCTGCCGCTTCTGCTACTGCTACTGCTATTGCTGAAGGCATTAAAAGCCGCAGGACTCGTATTAATGCGGCCACACGATCTGCTTAGTCGAGCGTCGTGCTTCAAGCAGTGATGAGCAGTAAGCAGTGTAAAACGGTACGAAACGGTAAAACAGTAAACGACAAAATGCCAATTGGATTATGTGATTAACAGTGTATGCGTGCGTATAACTGAATGTCTATGTGTATGTCTGTGTGTGTGTGCTTATAACGAAATATAAACAACAACAATAATCAATGAAAATGATGTGAAAGTGTTAAATGTGTTACAATTAAATTGAATTGCTTGTTGATTACAACAAATGATGGCAGAAAGTAGAAAGAAAATCAAAAAGCAGCAAACATCAAACAAGCAATCAACATAACAACAATAGAAAATAAATATTAAAGAATGTACAAAAAAAAAAATAATAATCAAATAGCAAACAACAACAATAAATAAATAAATCGACAAATACTTAATGTATTTGTCTATCTTTCTCTTTCTCTCTCTCTCTCTTTATCACACACACTATGTGCAATTGTCTGACTGTGTGTGTCTGTGTGAATGTGAATTATGATTTATATTTATTTCTTTTACTGTCGATTTAACTCAACATAAATCAAAGAAAAATAAAAGAAAAGAAAAAATAAAAAAATGCTTAACAAATTTTTTTTCGGCAACGCGTGAGATTTTCAACTGTGATGCGTGCAAAAAAGAAACGGAAATAACGCTCAATTACTACATACAATGCTAAGAAATAACAAAAAAAAAAGAAAAGAAACACAAACACAAACATACACATACAGTGCTTTCTATATTTATATGTATTATATATATGTAATAAATTTGTTAATAAAAGCGTTTAAGTAAAAGTGCAAACAATGCAAAAAATAAATAAAAAAAAATAAAAAGTAAAAAAAAATTGTGAATGCGAACGCGAATCTTGCCCTGCCAGCATCGACAATAGCCAACAACAACAACTAGAGCAACAACAACAACATGCTGCAGTTTCATTGATAACGCAGACTCACCCACACACACGCACATTAACACATTGTAGAGTTGAACGAAATGGAATTGAAACATGACGAGTGAAAGAAAGAAAATAGCCGCAAAATATGCGCAGAGCAAGCAGCGCACAAATAAATAATAAATGAACGATAACAACAACAACAACAAGAACAACAACGAACAGAACAGAAAAGAACAGTGATAATGGAAAAGTTACATAGAGACACACTGAGAGCTTGACAGAGTGACAAAAAGAGAGAGCGCAAAGGAAATCGAGTGAACAAAATAATAATAAAAAAATGAAGAGAATTGTGCGACATAAAATTGAATATAACTTAGGCTTTTGCTCTGTGCCAGATAATTATAATTAGCTGATAATAAT